>RJWM01000724.1:181981-194464 GCA_004363535.1 Dasyprocta punctata
CCTTTAATCCCAGCACTCGGGAGGCTGAGGTAGGCGGAGCGTTGTGGGTTCGAGGCCGGCTTGGGCTACAACTCGAGCACAAGGCCGGCCTGAGCTACATAGTGCGACCCTGCCTCAAAAAACCAGGGCTGGGAGTTTGGCTCAGTGCCTTAAGCGCTTGCCCTGGCAGGCGCGAGGTTGTGAGTTCAATCCCCGGTGCTGCAAAAAAAAAAAAAAAAAAAAGTTCTGTATTAAAAATATTCCACTTTATTAAAATGTTCTCATCCTTTTTAAGACTACATTTGACGATAACCATAATTTGATCGACTAGAAACAGCCATGGGTGATATTTACAAATCTGGTTAAAAGTAATATCTGCAGGCAGATTAATTCTAAGACATTCATTTTAAGCCATAGGCCTATCATTCTGTGTTTATTCTCATGGCTGATTTAAGGTTGCTGCTATGATGCATCGTGAAGAACACTTAATGTCTTCTCTGGCATGTACGAGCCATGCTGTTTTCTGTAGCATAATCTATGCAGCAGGTTAGCAATATCATGTTCAGCATTTTAGTTGCATTTATCTTTATGCTGTGAGTTTTGCAAATGTATGTGGGACACCTGGTATTGAGTAATCTATAGTTACTTAGCCAGTTCAAGGTAATCAGATTCTTTAGTCAAGTATTTACCCAATAACTATTCTAAGTCACAGAGGATATGTTCACAATTATTTTAGTCATAGTAATCTTTTAAAAATGCAAGGAAATTTTATACAGCTCTATTAAACACATGCTGTATTCTTAAATTTAAGCACTTGAAGGTTGCCAATGTCTTATATATTACTATAATATAACACTTCCAGTAATGCCTGTTAGTATCTGACAAATGTTTACTGAATAAGTTTATTTCATTTTCAAACATTAATAAATGTAACAAACTAGTACACATACCACATATTAATTTACTTCCCTGTGGGAAATGGGCAAGCTTCTGATATTTCAAGATAAAATTTCTGAGTTGCTAATTATTATGCTTTTTCAAAAATTTCTATGGTGTAATGATCCATTCGTGGAACTGCTACTCTTCAAATGTCACATCCAAAATAACCACAAGCTAAACTCATAGAGCATTCAGGGTGCAAGCGCGGTTCCAGGTGCCTTCTATGGATGTTTGGCGCACGCGGATGCTCGTGGGTCACCCTGTGACTGGGCACTGTTGTGATTATTTCCATTTTTGAGGTGAAGAGAGAAAGCACAGTGATGAAATCCTCCGACAGGGCTGCAGAGCTCGTCATTGCCAGAACAAGGATCGCAACGCGGCAGACACTTTTAACTTCAACGCCACGCAGCCTCTCCTCTAATCCTTTCCTCTTGGTTTGTAATTTTTTATACTTTAAGATTAACACAAGCTCCAAATCCAAGTGTATAATTAAGATGTTTGCTAATTATGCAGAAACATTTTTGGCTAAAGATACTTAATGAACATGCTTTTATTATCCAAAGCATCAGGGAACATACATTTTGGATCTTATCACTAGTTAGCACCTTACAAATTAATGTGGAGTCAAGAGCCATTGGCTCTGGGAAATCTTATGGTCCCAGGTGGCTGGGGCCACAGTCGACCTCTTAACTGCCGGCAGCGCGTGTGTGTGCAGGCTGCACGCATAGAACTGCACGTCTTCCAGCCCCATTCAGCGCACTCAGAAGAGGAGTTTCACTTGTTCAACCTGGACGCTACAGTAACTAGCATGTGCTTAGTGGCTGCCCTCAGATGCCAAGCCCTTAATTACTGGCAGCATCTTGGCAGCCACCGTCTCTTGGCGTGGCCAGGAGACAGACCTCCACAGATTTTTCCATAAATTCTTGCCTCAGGAGCTGGCAACAGGGAGGCCCCGCTTTCTACCTGACTAACACAAGGAAGCACAGGCAGGGAGCACCTTGTTCAGGCTCTGTGAGGACCACGGAAATTTTCCATGCGATCTCAAGATTCACAGAAGTCCTGCAGCGCGTCGCGGCGCTCTGCCTCCTGAGGCTGACGTGACTTACGTTCCCTTCTGCTGGCACTGGTGTAACGCACTGATGGCTGCCTGATGGGTGCTGAAGAGGATTCTCCCACCACTGAGAACGCTTTCAGTTTAGATGCATAGTCCCAACAATCCTCCCCGCCCCCCAGGAGAGTAAGAGACTGCTATCTGGAAGAATATGGAAACTTCTCGCTTTTATCATTTTACTAGAAAAAAATTATGAGATTTCTGTCAGTTTTGAAATGCATCCTGCTCTGTCTGGAAATTTAAGGTCTTGGCCATGAATATTAGAGAGGATATATTGTGATTATGGTAGAATATACGCATTTTTTGTTCATGAGCCCAATGGAATCACAGCCCACAGGAGGGTAACAGCGCCACTCCCGTTCTCTTCTCACAGACATTTGCCTCACACACTCCTGCGTGGGCCACGGGTTTGAGCCAAGTGACCCTGATTGTGCTTTCTGACCATGATGTCACTTCCGCTTCCTGTCAGAGGAGGAATACTCTGACAGACAGGGGACAATGAAGTATTTCTGTGTCTTGACACCAAAGGAAAAAAAATCTTTTTTTTTTTTTTTTCAAGTCTAAGAAGTTGTAGAGCAAAACTATTCTAATGAGCATTAATAGGAAAATAAGCGTGTAAGTAGTTCTCAAGGGAATATGTACTGAGAAGATGGGGTGAGGGCCCAAGGACAGGGGCTCTCAGGAATGAATAATCAGCTGCTCAGCTGATAAGGAAGTAGCATTTCAACTGTTTATAAACACTACTTGAGTGGCTAACACAGTAGGAAACAGGGTGTTTTCAAAAGAAGCTTTAAGCATTCCATAGATCTTTCAGTTTAACAAATTAACATGCGTTGTTGATTTAGCATAGAAAATAATGGGTTTGGGATAAACACAAAGTCAAACACCGACCACTTGAAAAGATACTCCAAATTAATGGCTCTCCATGTGTTAAATTTTAATATCTATAAAGCTATCCTTAGATAGCTCTACTTATATCCGTAATACATAAAATTCTGTTCCTATTGCTGTAGAAACTGCTTATCAATTAATTAGTGAATAATATCCACTCATTGTGGAGAAGGATCCTGTTTTGGGAGCAATCTAACATTGATTAACAAAATCTGAGCCATGATCATAGATTATCATCTGAGAAAAGCTGACACTATAAAGACACAGATTAATAAAGCAGACTAGGATGCATTTTGGGTGAGGGCGCTGACCATGTATTTGGAGAAAATTTTTTTCAGACGAAACCACCCTCTTCATGCGGCTCACACTTTGGCGTGCTGTCTGTGGTCATTTTTACTAGGCCCAGATTTGCTCTCAGTGTGATTTGGGAGAGGACCAGGCCTCATGAGGATCTGCCCAGAGTCAATCACCACCATGCCAGGTAAGGAGAGATCTTCTTGGGCCTGAAGCCAGAACTGAGCAGAGAGGCTTCTGGGAATACGAGGGAGTAGGAACAGAAGTCCTCTGGTTTTGCTAAGAAAATAACAAGGTTTTGAAGAATGGCTTCCCTAGAACAAAAATCTGCTGTCTTCTCTGAGATAGGTAGTCAGGAAAGGGCTTTGGGGGACATTTATATTTTGTGTAATTACACTTTTTCTTCTCACTCCTTTTCTTTTAATGGCAGGCTCGGGAAAGTGTGTACACATGAAGATATAGCTAGCAAGGCTTCTGCCTGGGCCAGGTCTTTAAGAACAGGACAATGCGTCTTCAAGGTGTGGCCAGGCTGGGGACTATGGGAAACCTGCAAGGGCCTCAGAGAAAGAGGAACTCAGAGAGTCAGAGAGATCACCCACTTCCTGGTGATCAGCAGGCGGGTCAAGCAGAAACTTTTCACAACTTTTTCTTTGGAAACCTTGGATGGTTTTTGGATTAAAACAAGACAGACCCCTCCCCCGCCGACACACACACACAAACCTGACTGACGGAGGGGCTGAGCCTAGCCTGTGATTTGAAACTTCTCTGTGGCGCCTCCTTAGGGTCCACGGACAGTGGCTTCGTTCTGTGTGACAGCTCCTGCTTGGGCCCTGCGTCACTGCGTAGCCACACATGCAGGGGACACACCACGGGGAGGAGCAACCAAGTGACTAACGCTCCTGTCCCCAGCAAGCCTTGAACGAAACATGAAGGAAAAGAAGGTGGGAAAAGCCTGGGATTGACCTGTTCCAGAGTGGGGACTAAAGGTAATGAGAATCCCCACAGCAGTTTTGAAAACTGAAACAGAAATACTTGGTAAATCGCGGCAAATACCTATTTTCTGTTTCCATGGAGGTCAAGGTAAGATCACAAAGAGTTAAAAGGGCAGAAAAAGGGATTTAGATTAGACATCAGGAGAATTTCCTCCAAGCATCCTGGAATGTGTTATGGAGAGGGCCTGGAATGTACTACCAGCAAGAACATGTAATATTCTTTCTGAAAACACTGAAGTTTAGGCAGTAGGCATCCTGTTCCCTGAGTGCAGCTCTGCCCGAAGCTAGAAGGCAGTGATTAAATGAGTTTCGGAGATCCGGTGGTCCTGCCATGGAAGTAAATAAAACCTTCCAATGTGCATTCCAGTAGTACCTTTGTCTGCAGTGAACTTCCCTGGTTCATATTTGTCTGGAAAACAGGAATAAATCCTTTCTGCTTATAAGTGTGCCAAGAGATTACTTTGGAAATATTTTTTCCCAAAATATGCACAAAAGATAAATACTGTGATTTCAGAATACGTACTTGAAGGAATATTTAGTGATATGAGCAACAATAAAAAAAGTCACCTGTGAAGTTCTCTCACCCCATCGTTAAAAGTAGTTGCCCCATTACAGAATACAGGACCATTTGCTCAGTTCTGTATTTAAACTATCTTCTTGGGATGGGGATTGAGTTCAGTGGCATAGTGCTTGCCAACTTGCAAACAAGTTACCCCGGGTTCCTTCCCCAGCTCCACAAAAACCACACCACTCCACACCGCACCACCAAAACGAAGGACGCTCTAGTAAAGGAGCTCGGGTAGCATCTTAACTATCTTGGTTAGTCTTCCTGTGCACCCTGACAGGTAGGTACTGCGCTGTCACCATTATACATGGAGTGAAGTGACTTGCGGAGCATGAAGGACAATACTCAATAGTTATTATGGGGGTGAGTCAGAAGGACATCACCAACTGTAAGGATATGGGAAACCACAGTAAAGAAACCCCATTACATTTGCAGCCAATGAGTAAGGAAGAGGTCAAAGGGGTCCCAAGAGGATCTACAGTCAAAATTACTTGTCTCAATTATCTGTAAGGTTAGCACTGGGCATGTCTGTTGACAGAGAGGAGCCTTTCAAACATGAGGCATGCAATGACCTGATTCCATATGGGAGGCTTCTTTGCTGATCCCTGGACAGCGCAGCCCACCACTGCATACTTGGGGGCTATTTGCTCGATGGACAACCCAGGTATTCTGCTTTTGCTCCTGGTTATGACACCTTAGTTCTAACAGGAGGCAAAATCTAAAAAGGGAAAGACCAAACCAGTCTGTGTAAGATCTAGAGTTGGTTGGGGGTAGAACTTTCCCATTTCTAATTAAAACATAAGGTTCCTAAAGTTCTCCATGTAACTGACAGTTGGGTTTTCCAAACATCTGTATCTTTTAACTCAAGTTACATTCTTTTAAAGATACAGATAATTTACCTCACTTGTATGTTCATAGTCTTTGGAAATTACTACGTGGAAGACTCATACACACATGTATGCAAAACCTCTAAGGAGTTTTCTAATATAGGCACTGAAAATAGAGAAACTAACACTGGGATAGCTGGGGCCAGCCAGTTAACAAGTGATTTCTTTACCAGCCACTAGGGCTGCTTTCTTAGTATATGTCTGAGCAGAGAACTGATTTCACAAAGTCCAATCTCATTGGGTATGCAAGGTAAATAGACTCATTAAGAGTGGTTTATGAGAAAACATGACTGCTGTAACAAGGTCACGGAGGTGAACGCGGTACAAGGAAGAGGTAGAAGGCAGTGAACTGGAAATGAACTACAGTGTCCACTGCATTGACCATGCCCTCCAGAGGTCTAGCATGAGCCATAGAAGTCTCAGGTGAACAGGACCAGTCAGACGCCAGAACATACGCCAGGCAGAAAAACCACAGGGTGGACGCCAGGCAGGGCTTCTAAACCAGAAGTTAACTCAAGTGGGATCTTCCCCAAGCAAATACAATACAGAAAAATAAGCCTTTGGGGCTGCAGAGTGTATGTAGCTCAGTGGTAGAGTGTGTACTTAGCATAGGTGAAGATCTGGGTTCCACCACCAGCACCACAAATACAAAGCGTTTACCAAACAGATACAGAGGGAAAATATTTGTAGCACAGAATGGTAGTTTTCTTCATAAAATTTCAGAATACTCTTTAAGAGTTTAAAGAACATTTCAAATATAATGTACAAATATTCATTTGTACATTTTTTTTAGCCAGTTTTGATTATTCTGTTCTCTCTTTGAGCATCTGTTGCTGCTCTGTTGCAAAACTTTTTGTCGTTGGTCCTCGATGCTGTCCAGGGCCTTGGACATGCCTGAGACATCCAAGGCAATTAAGGAAGCTGCCTGAATTCAATTTTAGATATTTTAAAATTATTAGTATCATTTATATACATAAGAAATAAAAACCATTAATAAGGAATGCCAAAAAATGTACAGACTAGGAGATTAGTCTGATCTCCAATACTAATTTTCTTAAAAATATTTCTTAGTTCAATATTCTCTCTGTATGATAATTACTCACAGTTACATCATTATAAGTTTCATTATTTTTTCACAGACTATTACTTAAAGGCATATTTTATTAAAAAAATAAACTTAAATTGAATCAGTACTCCTTTATTTATATGAAAAGTAAGGTGAGCAAGTTTTACATGAGACAGTGTTGAGCTTATAACTGAATGATTAAAAAATCATTAAAATTGCTTAGTAAGAGAAGGAGTGGAGGAAACACAATCAAAGGAAATAACTAACCTGTGAACTGATACAGAAATGGGTATTTTTCACAATTGGTACAATAAAGAATACAATACATATTTCTCAGTTTTATCATCCTATTGTTCAGAATGTTTAAAAAGCAAAACAAAGAAGCCAAAAGTCTAAGAAAGTTCTTAATAAAGCAAGGTGCTAACTTGCTGCAAGGAATTTTTAAAACTCTTCAAATTAGAAATTAATACCAATATGAAGAACGATGAGCATAATATGGTAAGCATCTATCAATGAGTTAGCAAGGCACCACTCAACTTGGGGAAGGAGGACTAAATCCACAGGAAGAAACTTATAGCTTCTATCCATTCTAAATAAATATTATTCTGCATTTTATTCTACTGACATGGATCAGAATGCATCTAAATTAAGAATTAATAGTAGCCAATGATGCATGTACTTGAAAAAAAAAAGCGTTATTTTTCTTAGCTGCGTTCTCTTCAGGATGCGGGCTGAATTGGTCTGGTAACTCCCAGGTCAAGTGGGAGCCAAACCAAATGGCCTTTTCTGACCCTCTTGCAGTTGCTCCTGAGGTTTCTATCCCAGCTGTCCTCTGCCTCCAGGGTCAGTCCTGCAGCCCCCTGAGGTCCCCAGCCCAGGCTCTGTGCTGGCAGGATCTCAGGACACCCGGAGGCACTGCCACCGGGCGAGGAGTCTCACAGGCTGCTGTGCCCAGCTCTGTTTACAGGCCCGGCTTCTATTTTTTCCCTTGGTATTCTGCCACAGTGTAAATTCCAGAGCTTTGGTGATTCTCCCAAAGCCAAACTCAGCACATCAGAGCAGGCAAAAGCTGCTTTAAAAGGATATAATTTCCATCTTAATTTCAAAAGTATCCTTCACATTTACATCACTTAGCTACACACACACACACACACACACACACGCAAAATAGTCTAAGAAAGTTCTTAATAAACAAGGTGCTAACTCACTGCAAAGAAACTTAGAAGTTTAATGTTCAAGGGATTTTGACTTTCAGTGATTCTTCATCATCTGTATTTTTCTTTCACAGAAGCAACTGAACCACAGATTTACAGCTGGGAAGGTAAGCTGCCCCTCCCCCCGCCAGGATTTCTGGGGAGGTTTATTTAAAGTAACGTCATGTTTATAATAAGGAAGTTACACAAAAACAATTTTTGTTTCTTTTTTCTACTTGCTTGCCATTTCCTTCTCAGGGCTCTGCTTGTGTCCCACAGGCAGGCTTCCCTTCATCTGGTCTCTGATGGGTGGACTCCACCGGTAGGACCAGGACCAGGCCCTCCCGGTGCGGCAGGGAGGCTTACGGCTCTTACCCCGAGCAGAGCTCTTGGCTGCACCTGGGGGTGGGGCTGGGAGGTCATTTCTTCCAGCTGACCTGGATTAAGGCCAACGTCATGCTATCATTTTCAAATGGATAAAACGAAATTGTTAACCCCCATTGTAATTTTAATCCCCATAGTTGAACAGGGATGATACAAGCCTACAGCTTTCTCTTTAGACAATTTCTATCCTTACATGGCATTTTCCGGGCCTGCAGTTAGGGTTAGGACTTCTCTTTTAAATTCAATCTCCCTTCACAGACAGGACCACGGAGAGTAAAGGTTGTGGACCAGGTCCAAAGCAACAACACACTCCCTGTTCATTTGTTTGCTCTCTGGATCATGTTTAGACCTTGACTAAGTATTTTTCTTGCATGGCACCCAGTCGGCATTAAGTAAGTACTGAGAGGAGTGCAGGAAAGAAATGGGTGAACGCTTTGCTGATCCTCTAGAACCAGTCACATGATTTAATGCCGCTACTGCTGCCAGAGTTCTCCAAAAAGGATTTTAGGAGAAACAGAGAGGTCCTTAGGTTTTACCCGAACCCCAGGTTTGGCTACTCTACTAATCAACTCAAGCCAAGGCTCAACCCAGTCTCCTTTAGAAGAGAAAAAAAGAAAAAAAAGGCCAGTGTCCTCCAGGAAGCAGCTGCTGAGAACCAGGACAGAGGACCAGGCAGCCTGTGGCCCAGGGCCTGATACTGGCTTCCCTAGATGGGCAGCAACCAAGCAGGCCACTCTGCCTCGGCTAACCTTGGGACAGTCTTAGGAGATGAAGAAGGGAGAAGCCACAACAGAAATAGGCTGGTCCTTTGTCAGCCTCGGAGAAGACCCACTTTCCAGAGATACAGTGCAGAAGAGAGGCAGCATGCATCCCTGATCCGAGGGCCCAGTGAGCTCAGCTGAATGAGCTGCAGCAGGCTCTGTTCCTTTCCGAGGTGGACGATGCCCCTCCCACCCATGGGGAATGCAGGGAAAAGGCCGAGAGCTTCCCCTCCCCCACTGACCAGCCACCAAAAGTTTTTGTACTCAAATTGTAACGACCCTACGGGAATTACAGCCTTTCTAGAAACAGAAGGGCCCCACAAAACGGCCAGTTTAACCTCATTTTTCACTCAGATAGAATAAAGTGCCAGGAAGATGAATAGCTGGCCTGGGATTCCAGCTGGCACCTACACGGGGTCTCATCATGTTGAGTTCAAGGCCTGTGAGCTGGGTCAGACACAGCATTTTTTTTATGTGGGAGGAGCTTCGAGGAATGTTAGACAAGGCAGAGCAGCCTGCTTGGTTGCTGCCCATCCAGGGAAGGGAAAAGAAACTGGAAATTTTGAAAAGAAACTGAGATATACTATCCAGTTACTTGGAAAATTTGTAAGGACCAAGTACAATGATAGATAATTTCAGTTCTTTAATTTTAATATATTTACTCTTCAAAGTATCAATGCTAATTAAAAGTCATGTATAGTGTTTAAAAAAAAGAATAGCATATGTCTGAGAATTTCTAATGATAAAGGATATAAAAAGTGTAAGGCCAGAGATCACAAAAACAAAGATTATCATACTGCTTATCCAAGTGAGGGCCAGGGCTGAACTCCCTTTGAGTCGCCCCAGGGGTTGGTTAAGAAGCAGGGGACCCACATGTCAGAATACCCATACACAGGAGCCGACAGTCTTCATGCTTATCAACAAGCTTCCCATGTGTCCTTGCAAGCTGAGAACTACCCCCCTCAAGACTATGAATGAGAACTACCCCACTGAAGATTGTGAATGAGAACTACCCCACTGGAGATGATTGTGAATGAGAACTACCCCACTGAAGGTTGTGAATGAGAACTACCCCACTGAAGATTGTGAATGAGAACTACCCCACTGAAGGTTGTGAATGAGATTATGGAAAGAGGGAAAAATGGAGAGCCTGAGAAAAAACTGAAGGAAGACATAGAGGACAAAAGAGAGAGTGGAGTGAGAAAAGGAAGGAGAGAAGGAGGAGAGAGGGAAGGCAAGCGACTGGGAGGGGCGGAGGGGAAGGACAGATGAATGAATGGATAGCATTAAAAATCTGTTCTCCATCAGAGTTTCTCAAGTTTATCCGACTGACATTTTGCTGTATGGACTGGGCAGGGCACTGTAGAAAGATTAGGGGCACCCAGGTCCTTTACACACACCAGTCACAAGTCCCAACCCCAGCTGTGACAAAACTGTCTGCAGTCTGCTAAATGTCCCTATTGGACGTAATTTCACTTTTGGTGGAGAACTACTAGTTTACACTAAGGAAGTTGTTAAAACAAACAAACAAAAAAGTAAGATAGTGTATTGGGTGATATGCTATGTACCCCCAAGTCCTCAAATACTTTTGATGGGGCTAAGTCTGACTCTTGCTTGTGTTCGGTTCGTTGTCCAGCACTGGGATTGATGATGTGAGTGCTGCACATGCCCAGGGGTGGAGCCGACATACAGTGTAAGGGAAGGCGGGTCTTTCTCTCTCTCTCTTTCTCTCTTTCTTTCTCTCTTTCTCTCTCTCTCACCAGCATACCTTGCAGCTTGCAGCCGCCATGAAGGTCAGCTCCGCCACGCCATGCTGACTTGGAGCTAGCTAAGTATGGACTGAAACTCCCGAGAAGCTGTAAGAATAAACCTTTCTTTCCCTAATTTTGGGCGTCAGGTATTTTGTCTCAGCAATGAGCGAAAAGTAACTAAGACAGCTAGAAAGAGGATATAATCCCTAGACTACATTAAAAAAAATCAAATGAGAATGGAAAAAAGCCCACTAATTCATTATGTTCCTATAAACTTAATAGTGCATATCATAAACTTGAAAGTGATCTATGCATAATATAGTTTTTTTCAATTTTCAAAATCTAGTCTATTAGGCAAAAAATTTGCATCTTTGAAATATATTGGAAAAACATTTCTTAAAACCTGATCAATACTTGCCTGTTTCCCCAACTACAACAAAGAGCAGGAGCTGAGACGCAGCTGCCCCTTCTGATGGAGACCTGACCTCCCTCCCCCATGCTTTATAGGTAAGTGAATCCTACAGAAAATTCGTTTAGAGACATCACAAGGGTTGCAGGACATCAGAAGCTATCACAGAGCTAATTTACAGTTAGTTTCCGGGATATACTAGACTCATTACTAGTACCATGTTTTTAAACTAGAAGTGCGTGCGCACACACACCCACACACACACACACACCGGCACCCCCTAGAGAAAGCCCCAAAACTCCACTGTCCTTACAATGTCAGAATGACAACGCACAAGGCCTGGCCAAGTGCCCTGCCACCCCTAAGGGCGAATGTGCTGACTGACAAGTGGATATCCTGCATGTTATTACACTCATAAAGAAGTGAGTAATGATTGATTTTGACATTCATCCTACATTCAAATCCAAGCTGGTTTTATGCAATAAGCTTTCTTACTGGTCACACATTAAAAACATTTGTCCCTGTGATGAAGTGGGGTTTCCCTGCCACAGTCTCTTCTTCCTTCTAGCCCTGTGGCTGGTCTGGTCTCCTGCAGGGTACAACCGGGAAGTCACAAGATTCCCCCCACCCTAGGCTTTTGGCTATGTCTCATCTCTCACAGTGGCACCTCTTTCCCTGTCTCAGGAGTGGGCAGCCCTGTACCCAGCCAGTTCTACTATGCAGTGAACCACGACTCTAGGTGCAGAATTGTCTGGAATCCAGGAAGCATCTACACATGGTCACTTCCAGCCCAGTGCTGGTTCCCACTCTCTAGGTGTTTTCATATGTAAATGATGGGAGGGGCTGCCCAGAAGTGGAGCTGGAAGGCTGTCTTTGTGTTATCATCTTGAACACAGCACTGGTCACTTCTACTTCCCTCAGCTGGCCACACAGACCCAGGCTGGGGACTTCTGTCAGTCTCAAGGTTCCCAGGAAGAAAAAAAGGATTTTCTCCCACCTAAAATTAGCACTTTTCCCTCATTTTAACCTTGGGTGGACAACTGTTCTGGAAACTGTGGATTCTTTGATTTAGTTGACAACCCCAGGGGTTTACACAAATAAACTCAACTAAATCTTTGTCTTAACCTCATCATCTGGGGCTCCTTTGGTTTTGTTCTTTCCCATACTCCTGACCCTTGCACTTTTTTACATTTATTTTGGGAGGTCATTTCTGTACTTTTTTATTCTAGGTCAATTCATTGTAACTTTTTTTCACCTGGAA
>RJWM01000725.1:0-40469 GCA_004363535.1 Dasyprocta punctata
TATCAGTTAAATCAATCAATGTAAATGGTCTCAACTCATCAATAAAAAGAAACAGACTAGCAGAGTAGGGCAAGAAACAAAACCCCACAATATGCTGTGTGTAAGAAACACATTTCACTCAAAAGGAAATTCACAGACTAAAAATCAAAGGCTGGAAAATAATACTCCATGCAGCAGGAAACCAGAAAAAAGCAGGGGTAGCTATTATGTTTCCAGAAAATATGAACTTCAAACTGACAATGATCAAAAGAGATAGACGGTCACTACATACTTGTGAGGGGACAACTTCAAGAGGAAGATATTACAGTTATAAATATATATGCACCGAATATTGGAGCACCCAACTATATAAGACAATTCTTAATAGACATGAAAAACCAAATAAACAATAATACAGTTATAACAGGTAACCTTAACACCCCACTGTCACAGAGACACAGATGAACCAAACAAAAAATCAGCAAAGAAATATCAGAACTGAATCAAACTTGTTAACAAATGGACCTAGTAGATGTGTACCGAGTATTCCACCCATCGACATCAGAATACACATTCTTCTCAGCTGCACATGGGTCATTCTCCAAAATAGATCATATACTGGTCCACAAAACATGCTTAAGTAAATGCAAAGGAAATGAAATAATTCCATGTATATCACCTGACCATAACACAGAAAATTGGAAATGAATGACAGCAAAAACTATAATAACTGCGTAAACACATGGAAATCAAATAATACTCTCCTAAATAACCAGTGAGTCACAGAAGAAGTTAAAGGAGAAATTAAACAGTATCTAAAATGGAACGAAAATGCAAATAAAAATTACTGGAACTTGTGGGATGCAATGAAAGCATTCCTCAGAGGGAAATTTGTAGCACTAAACTCTCACATCAGAAAAATGGAAAGAACACACATAAACAACCTAATGATGCACCACAAACTTCTATAAAAAGAAGAGCAAGTCAAGTCCAAAACCCAAAGAAGCAAGGAAATTATTATGATTAGAGCAGAACTTAATGCAATTGAAACTAAGAAAACAATACAAAGAATTAATCAATCGAAGAGTTTGTTCTTTGAAAGAGTAAATGTAATTGATAAACCCCTAGCCAACTTTATCAAGGAGAGGAAAGAAAAAACTCAGATTCATGCAATAAGAAATGAAAAGGGCAAAATCACTACAGACCCGGTGGAAATAGAGAAGATCATGAAAACCTGCTTGGAAAACCTTTACTCACATAGATTCCATAACACAGAAGAAATGGACAGATTCCTAGAAACCTATGAATTATCAATACTGAGTCAAGAAGATGTAAAGCTGCTGAATAACCCGATTTCAGCTAATGAAATTGAAAATGTAATTAGGACACTATCAACAAAGAAAAGCCCAGGCCCTGATGGATTCACTGCTTAATTCTACAAGAAATTTAGGGAAGACTTAATGCCAACACCCCTCAAATCCTTCAACGAAATTGAAATGGCAGTATGTCTCCCTAACTCATTCCTGGAAACAAGTATTACCCTATTACCAAAACCAGAGAAATACCCAACTAAAAAGAAAATTACAGGCCAATCTCCCTCATGAACATAGACACAAAAATCCTCAATAAAATACTGGCAAATATAATACAGCAAGTTATCAGAAAGATTATACACCATGATCAAGTGGGATTCATCCCAGGAGTGCAGGGATGGTTCGACATATGCAAATCAATAAATGTAATACATCGTATTAACAAGACCAAGGACAAGAACCTCATGATCATCTCAATAGATGCACAAAAAGCTTTTGACAAAATCCAACACCCATTCATGATAAAAACCCTACAGAAAATCAGAATAGATGGTCTTTACCTCAACCTGATAAAAGCCATATATCATAAACCAACAGCCAACATCTTATTAAATGGAGAAAAACTGAAAACTTTGAACCTAAAATCAGGAACAAGGGAAGGATGTCCATTATCACCACTCTTATTCAATATAGTTCTGGAAATATTAACCAGAGCAATTAGACAAGAGAAAGAAATAAAAGAAATAAGGATAGGAAAGGAAGAATTGAAATTATCATTATTCGCAGACGATATGATACTCTATATAGAAGACCCACAAAAATCCATTAGAAGACTTCTAGAAGTAATAACCAAAATCAGTAAGGTTGTTGAATACAAGGTGAACACTCAAAAATCAATAGCATTCCTGTACAAAAACAACGAATACACTGAGCGAGAAACAAGTGAAACGACACCCTTCACTGTAACATCCAAAAAAATGAAATGCTTAGGAATCAATCTAACAAAGGAAGTAAAAGATCTATACAGTGAAAATTACATTACGCTAAAGAAGGAAATTGAAGAAGATTTCAGAAAATGGAAAGATATTTCCTGTTCATGGATAGGAAGAATAAACATCGTGAAAATGGCCATTCTCCCAAAAATACTATATAGATTCAATGCAATCCCAATCAAAACACCACTTGCCTACCTCCCAGAGCTAGAGAAAGCATTCCTGAAATTCATCTGGAACCAGAAAAGACCTAGAATAGCAAAGGCAATTCTGGGCCACAAAGGTAAGTTAGGAGGCATCACAATCCCTGACTTGAAACTATACTACAAAGCTAATGTGATAAAATCAGCATGGTACTGGAATCAAAACAGACCTGAAGATCAATGGAATACATTAGAAGATACAGCCACAATCACAAAAACACTTAGCCACCTCATCTTTGACAAAGGGGCCAAACATGTTCGTTGGAAGAAAGATAGGCTCTTTAACAAATGGTGCTGGAAAAACTGGCTTTCTATATGCTATAACTAAAACTAGATCTATATCTATCACCATGCACTAAAATAATGTCTAAATAGATCAAAGATCTGAATATTAAAACAGAGACACTAAACCTACTGGACAAAGTAGGTAAAAATTTTGGTGACATAGGGGTAGGCAGAGAATTCATGAACAAAAATCAAATTGTACGAGAAACACTTCCCAGAATGAACAACTGGGATCTCATCTTACTAAAAAGTTTTTGCATGTCAAAGGAAATCTCCAACAGAGTGAAAAGAAAATCCACAAATTGGGAAAATATCTTAGCCAATTGTCCATCTGACAAAGGACTTCCATCTAAAATGTATAAAGAATTAAAAGAAATCAAGCCCCTAAAATTCAAGGACACAATCCAAAAATGGGCATCTGAGATGAATACACACTTCTCAGAGAAAGAAATACAAATGGCAAATAAATATATGAAAAAATGTTCAACAGCAGTGGTCATTCGGGAAATGCAAATTACACCAGCACTGAGATTCCATCTCATTCCAGAAAGAATGGTCGAGTTTAAAATATTATCCAACAATAAATGCTGGAAGGGCTGTGGGGAAAAAGGAACTCTTCTCCACTGTTGGCGGGAGTGCAGACTGGTGCAACCACTCTGGAATTCAGTGTGGAAATTCTTCAAGAAGCTAGGATTAGAGATCCGATTCAACCCAGCTATCCCACTTCTGGGCATTTTCTCAGAAGAACTGAAAACATCATACCACAGTGATATTTGTGCACCCATGTTTATAGAAACCCAATTTGCAATAGCCTGATCTTGAAAACAACCCAAGTGCCCCTCAATCAAAGAATGGATAAAAATGACGTGGTATTTTTATACAATGGAGTACTACTCAGCTATTAAAAAAGATTGCATTGAGACTTTTATAAGTAAATGGACATGATTTGAGGCCACACTCATAAGTGAGATAAATCAAAACCACATGTGTAAATACCGTATTGTTTCCCCCTAGTGTAAGAAACTGAAAAAGTATATATGATCCAAAATCTATAATAAATGCTATCTAAAGGTAAAAAGCAGCTCAAAGAGCAAAAGTAATTGGGAAGGGAAAAGGGGGAAAGAGAAAAGGGAAAAGGAAAAGATATAAATCTGTATATATGTATATGTAATATAACTAAAACGAACACACTGCTGAATGTATTCGTTATTGAGAAAGAACAATTGATACTCATATGATTAGATCAGTTTTACATGTCTGTATCTGTTAATGTAAACAACCATTCTGAAGATAACGATATGCAATATTGCAACCATTGTCAAGTTTCTATCATCCTGTTTTGTGAGCCTGGAATGTTACTGCTGTGCATTTACTCTAATCGTCTGTCTCCTTTGCTTTTTGTCTTTGTTATATGTGCCTTTTTTTCTGTTAAATAAATAAATAAAAGTATTTCACTCATTATTATTTTTTTCAAGTAAAGATCAGTCTGAGCATTATTCTCACATTGAAAAAGTAAAGCTGAACATACTTTCAAGAGAACAGTAGTGTTTTATATATTTTTTATTTTCTTTTTAATTTTTGTATTTATTAATATTTGTTTGAGGTACATAATGATTACATTCATTGTAGGGAATTGGTAAGTGTAAACAAAGTCTCAATTCACTTTTTCCCTTTCCACTTCTCTTCCTTTAATTTTTTTTTTGGCCTGAGTTAATTTCATTCGTTTATTTTATAAGTTTGTACGAAGTTAATTATCAGAAATATAGATTAACAATCAGACTAACATACCAAAAAGCACACAAAAGACATAAGACAATTTAACTAAATCAAGGTGCATTTTTAGATACATTGTCCATATTGGGTTACAATGAATTTTTTCTCTTCTTTTATTTTGCATTTTATTTGTATGGTTAATTTTTTGTATAAGAAAAGCATCTAATATTTAAGCTTGTATGTCTAATTCATTTCACTTAACATTGTGGTATTAAGGTGCATGAATTTTTCTATAAATGACTTGAGTTTATCTGTCTTTATGGTAGAATACTGCACCATTCTGAGTAAATACCACATTTTCTTTACCCATTTTTCTGTGGATGGACACACAGACTTCTTCCAATATTTAGCTACTATAATTTGCGTTTCTACAAACGCAGGGATGCATACATCACTGTAGCATGTTGTCTTTCTAGAAGGAGAATAGCTGGGTCAAGTGAATTTTCTACTTTTAGTTTTTGAAAATTGTCCATTTTGATTCACACAGTGGTTGTACATTCCCACCAAAAATGAAGGGTTTTTTTTTCTTTGTAGCCTCTCCAGCATTTGTTATTGACTGAGTTCTTAGTGATAGCCATTCTTTCTGGAGTAAGATGGAATCTCAGTGCTGTTTTAAATTGTATTTCTCCAATGATCAGCAATGTTGAACATTTTCTCATGTACTTGTTGGCCATTTGTACTTCTACATCTGAGAAGTATGTATTTATTTTAGATGCCCATTTTTGATAGGATGTTTAAATTTAGGGGAGTCTGATTTTTTTGAGTTCTTAATGTAGTTTAGATATTATTCATTGGTCTGAAAGGTAGCTGGAAAATTTTTCGCCATTCTGTAACTTATGTCTTCACTCCACTGGTGGTTTCTTTGCTGTGCAGAAGCATTTTTAATTTTTGTGATCCCATTTGTTGATTTTTGATATTATTTCTTGTGCAACTGAGCTTCTGTTCAAATCTCTGTTGCCTATTCCTATGTCTTCAAGAGATTTATTTATTTTATACTCGAGAAGATTAAGTGCTTCTGTTTTGAAATTTAGATCTTTGTTCTGTTTTTATTTAACTTAATACATGGTGAAAGAGATGGGTCCAGATTCAATTTTCAGCATGTGGAAATCCAGTTATTTCAGCACCTTTTGTTAAAGAGTTCATCTTTCCTCCAGCAAAAGTAATTGGCTCTTCTTTTCCTAGATAAGGTAACAGTTTTCATAGAATTGTTACTGCATTTTCTATTCTGTTTCATTGAACCACAAGCATTTAGTTTAGTTTAGTTTAGTTTAGTTCAGCTTTGTTTTCTTTGCCAATACTAAGCTGTATTTGTCACTGTAGCTTTTTAGTGTAACTTGATGTCAAGGATTATGATGCTCTCTAATTTGCTATTATTAAATTTTTTTTATTTTAAAGAAAATAAAACAAAACAAGTAAAACAGAACAAAGCAGATCAGAACATAACAATTCAAGTAACACAGCATTTCAAAATAAGACAACAGAAAATCAGCAGTGGCTCCTACAGTATCTCTTGTCTTTGTTTTGAAATAGTTGTCCATACCTTCACACACAAAAAATTAAAACAAAACAAAACAGTATAAAACCAATCAAAACAAAAGGATGAAGACCATCTGGGCCTTCAAAAACAGATGAGAGGAAATCAATAATGGCTACCATAATGTCTCTTGTTTTCTTCAAAATAGTAGTCCATACTTTCACATATATTGAAATCAAATACTAGAGAACAGGCTAAAACCAATCAAAACAAAGAATAAAAGCATTATTGGGCTTCAAAACCAAATAACAGGAAATCAGTAATGGCTATAATAATGTCTCATTTTCTTCAATGTAGCTGTTCTTACCATCACACATAATAAAATCAATTCTTGTAAGCTCTTGAGAAGAAGTTCTAGGAATATGTATGCCTACACATGTACATCTGTCCTTTCTGTATTAGAGGGAAAAACAAAACAAACCAAAAGACAAGAAATACAAGAAACAAGAGTCAAATAAATAACAATAACAAGAGCCCAAAACAAAAATAATATAGGCTTTCAACAAGGTGATAGGGACATAACAAAGTTTGTTGTTTTGCATAGACATCTTTAAAAATGTTACTCAAATTACCAGATATAGACATGTGTAATTGATCAAATCCTACAAATTTTAACTGCTTTGCTCCAGAACTAATAGAATTAGTAGTACAATCATCATAGTAATGTAAGTGTATATACAAATTTATATCTTTTTTCTTTCCTCTTCCCTCTTCTTTCCTTTTCCCAGAGTTATTTTTTCCTTTTTGAGCAATTTCTTACCCATTCACAATATTTATTGAAAGATTTGTATCTTATTTACTCTTTCAGTTTCTTACACTGAGGACACAATACGGTATTTATACATGTGAGTTTGATTTACTTCACTTATGCATATCGTCTCAAGTCGCGTCCATTTACCTATTAAAGCCTCAATGTGATCTTTCTTAATAGCTGAGTAGTACTCAATTGTATGCAAATGCCAAATCTTTTTAAAAAAACTATTCCTCAGTTGATGGGAATTTGGATTGTTTCCAACATTTATCTATTACAAATTGTGCTGCTATAAACATGGGTGTACATATATCACTATAGTGATATGTTTTCAATTCTTCTTCGAATATGCCCAGAAGTAGAGTAGCTGGGTTGAGTGGGACCTCCAGTTCCAACTTTCTGAGGAACTTCCACACTCATTTCCACAGTGGTTGTGCCAGTCTACAATCTCACCAACAGCACAGAAGAGTTCCTTTTTCCCCACAAACTCCTCATCATTTGATATTGGTGGTTTTCTTGATCTTGGCCATTCTTTCTGAGTGAGAAGGAATCTCAGTGCTGTTTTAATTTGCATTTCTCTAATAAGAAATGATGTTGAGCATTTTTTCATGTATTTATTTGTCATTTGTATTTCTTTAGCTGAGAAGTGTGCATTCATCTCAAATGACCATTTTTGGATTGGGTCTTTGAATTTTGGGGATATGATTTTTTAATATTCTTTATATATTTTGGATAGAAGTCCTTTTTTTGAGGGACAGGTCGCTAAAGTTTTTTCCCAGTTCATGGGTTTTCTTTTCACTCTGTTAGAGATTTCTTTTGACATACAAAAACGTTTTAATAAGATGAGATTCTAGTTGTTGATTCTGGGAATTATTTCTCGTGCAATTTGATTTTTGTTCATGAATTCTCTGTCTACCCCTATGTCTTCAACATTTCTACCTACTTTGTCTTCCAGCAGATTTAGTGTCTCTGTCTCAATATTCAGATATTTGATTCATTTTGTCTTTAGTTTAGTACACGGTGATGGACATGTGTCTAGTTTTAGTTTTTGGCATACGTAAAACCAGTTTTTCCAGCACCACGTATTAAAGAGGCTATCTGTCTTCCAGTCAACATGTTTGGTCCTTTTGTCAAATATAAGGTGGATGAGTGTGTCTGTAGTTGTGGTTGTATCTTCTAATCTATTCCAGTGATCTTCAGGTCTGTCTATTCCAGTACCATGCTGATTTTATCACAGTAGCTTTACAGTATAACTTCAAGTCAGGGATTGTGATGCCTCCTGCCTTGCCTTTGTTTCCCAGAATTGCCTTTGTTATTCTAGGTTTCTTCTGGTTCTGGATGAATTTCAGGAATGATTTCTCTAGATCTGTGAGGTATGCTAATGGTGTTTTGATTGGAATTGTATTAAATCTGTATAACAATTTTGGGAGAATGGCCATTTTTACGATGTTTGTTCTTCCTATCCATGAACAAGGAATGTCTTTCCATTTTCTGAGATCCTCTTTGATTTCTTTTTTCAGTGTAATGCAATTTTCACTGTATAGATCTTTTACTTCCTTTGTTAGATTGATCCCTAAGTATTTCACTTTTTTTATGCTATTGTGAAGGGTGTGGCTTCTCTTATTTCTCTCTCAGTCAGTTTTTTTTTGTGTACAGGAATGCTATTGATTTTTGATTGTTGACTTTGTATCCAGCTACATTATTGAATTAGGTTATTACGTCTAGAAGTCTTTCAGTGGAGTTTTGGGGTCTTCTATGTAGAGAATCATGTCATCTGCAAATAATAGTAATTTAACTTCTCCCTTTCTTATCCTTATTCCTTTTATTACTTAATTTCTTCTTCAATTTCCTCTGTGACCCATTGTTTGGAGTGCATTATTTAATTTCCACGTGTGTATGAAGCTTTTGCAGTTTTGTTTGTCATTAACTTCCAGTTTCATGGCACTATGATCAGATAATATGCATGGGATCATTTCAATTTTTTTTGCATTTACTTAACCTTGTTCTATTGTCTAGTATATTGTCAGTTTTTGAGAATGCTTCATGTGAAGCTGAGAAGAATATATATTCTGATGTTGTTGGGTGGAACACTCTGTAAAAGTCTAAGTGCACTTGTTTGCAAGTTTGATCCAGTTCTTTTATTTCTTTGCTGATTTTCTGCCTAGTTGATGTGCCTATTTGTGTCAATGGGGTGTTAAGTTCTCCCATTATTATTGTATTATTTCTTATTTGATTTTTCATTTCTATTAGTATTTGCTTTATGTATCTATCTGGGTGCTTCCATATTTGGTGCATACATATTTAAGGTTGTTATCTCTTCCTCTTGAAGTTTTCCCCTATCCGGTATGTGGTGATCTTCTTTATCTCTTTTGATCATTCTTTGTTTGAAGTTCACATTGTCTGCAAACAGAATAGCTATCCCTGGTTTTTGTTTTTGTTTTGTTTTGTTTTTTTTGGTTCCTGCTGCATGTAAGTATTGTTTTCCATCCTTCAACTTTCAGTCTATGAATTTCCTTTTGGGTTAGATGGGTTTCTTGTATACAGCATATGGTTGTATCCTGTTTCTTGATCCATTCTGCCAGTCTGTTTCTTTGATTGGTGAATTGAGGCCATTTATATTAATGGTTATAAGTGATACATATTTGCTTATTTTTGTCATGTTATCTTTTTGCTGTTGGTTCTTTACCTTTCCCCTCTGTTTAATTGATTCCTCTGCTTGGTGTTTTTTTTCTGTTGGTGTTCTTAAAGTCGTGGTTATTTTTCTGTCTATCTAGAATGTCTTTTAGTATTCTTTGCAGGGTTGTTTTCGTGGTCATGAAGTTCATCAGCTATTCTTTATTGTGGAAGTATCTTATTTCTCCATCCATTTTGAAGGACCATTTTGCAGGGTACATCAAATTGGGTTGAAAGTCATTTTCCTTTGGGATTTTAAGTACCTTACTCCATGCTCTTATTGACTTCATCGTTTGTGTGGAGAAGTCTGCTGTAATTCTAATGGGCTTTGCTTTATAGGTGATTTGTTTCTTTTCTCTAACAGCTTTTAATATTCTGTTATTATGTTGAATTTCTGGGATGTTAATTATCATATGTCTGGGTGTAGATTTATTTTGTTTGTGACTAATTGGAATTGTATATGCTTTTCTTATTTGTATATCAGTTTTGTTTCTCATGTTTGGAAAATTTTCAGCTATTACTTCAATAAATAGCCTTTTGATATCATTTGTGTTGTCACCTTTTTCAATCATACCTATTAACCTTATATTGTTTTTCTTTGCATCATCTTGTAATTGTTGAACTGTAATTTCCTGATTCCTTGTTATTTTTAAAAGATCTTTCCTTTCTTGTTCACACTCTGCAATCTTGTCTTCAAGGTCTGAAAGTCCATCTTCACATTTATTGAGGTGATTTTGCCTGCTTTCAATAGAATTTTTGATTTCCTGGACATCTTTTTTAATCTGTTTCATTCATTCTAGTTGTATCTTATATTGTTCTTTCAAGGTTTCTATCATTTTGCTGTGCTCATCTATTTTTTTAACTATGTCTTCTTTAGATGTGTTCAGCCTTTTTTATTATGTTTGTCATTTCTTTTTTTTACGTGGGCGATTATTTCTGATCTCAGTTCCTTTATAGATTCATGGAGTTGTTTTTTTTACTTCAGTTGTTATAATTTCAGGTGTTTCAGGTTTATGGCTTGTATTTTCTTCTATGTCCATGTCTCCTAGACTTGGTTGGGATGGGCTGGAGGTTTGATATTGAATTTTGCCCTTTTGTTTTGTCATTTTCCTGTATTCCCCTGGGGCAGCTGAATGCAAAGTCTCAGTTGTTTTTTGGGTTGAGGATTGCTGTCTGTACTGCAGGGAGTTTCCCCAGTTGAGTGGCGGATGTTAGGCAGGTCTTACCAAGTCCATTGTGGCACTGAAAGGCTCCCCAAATAGGGAGAGTATGCTGGGTGGACCTTTAGCACACACCACGTGGCTCACTGAAGTTCCCTGGCTGCTTGAGGTCACGAGGCAGGGCCCTACCAGGTTCTTAGTGGTGTACAAAGGCTGAACAGTAGGTGGAGTACCCAGGGCAAGCCTTCACCTCATGTCACCTTGTGCCCCAAAGATCCCAAGCTGCTTGGGGTCTCTGGGTGGGGCCCTATCAGGTTCCGCACAGCATGCTAATGCTTTACGGCTAGGTAGAGTGCTCTGTGGAGGCCTTCAGCTCCCGCACTCAGCATGGTGGCTGCCTTGTGACCTGGGGGATGATGGGTGGGACCCAACCAGGACCCAAGCCAGGAGCCAAAGGTCCCACACTGAGAACACTGGGCAGGTCCCTACCAGGTTCCCAGTGAGGTCCTGTGGTTCTGAGCAAGGTCCCAGCTGCTGCACAACTAGTTAGAGCTTGCTGTAGAACTTTTCATCTTGTGCCACTCAGAACACAAAGACCTGGGAGACCTACCTCGCCATTATTGCCCAGAATTGCTTGTGCTATTCTAGGGCTCATCTGGTTCCATATGAATTTTGTATTGAATTTTAGGATTACTTTCTCTACTTCTGTGAAGAATGCTATTGATATTTTAATTGGAATTACATCATTGGTATATATTTTTTTGAAAGTATGGACATTTTGACTATACTGTTTATACTTATTCAGGAACAGAGCAGATCTTTTCATTTTCTGATGTCTGCTTTGATGTCCCTTTTCAAACTAATGCAATTTTCATTGTGGAGGTTTTTCACTTTTTTGATTAGGTTAATTCCTAAATATTTCATTTTTTGAAATGCTATTATGAAACACTTTTTTCACATATATTCTCTCTTGGTGAATTTATTATTGCTATACAAGAACACTATAGATTTTTGAGTGTTGACTTTGTTCCTGCTATGCTACTGATTCTCTTTATTAAATCTGGGATTCTTCTGGTGGAGTTTCTGGAGTTGTATGTGTAGAGAATCACATCATCAGTAAATAATGATAATTTAAGTTCTTTCTTTTTCGTATCCATTTTATTTTTTCTCTTGCTTAATTGTTATGAACATTGTTGTAAGAACTATATTGAATAGGAGTGCAGATGCTAGAATCCTTCTGTTATTCCTGATTTTACAGGGAAAGCTTTTAGCTTTTCTCCATTTAGTATGATGTTAACTATTAATCTGTCATAGGTAGATTTTTTCAGATTGAGATAAAGACCTTCTATTCCTATTTTCTCTAGGCTTTTTTTTAATCAAGAATGGATTTTATATTTTGTTAAATGATTTTTCTGCTTCTGTTGAGGTGATCATGTGATTTTTGCCTTAGCTACTCCGCATATGGTATATTACTTTTACTGATTTTCATAGTTCAGGCCATCCCTATATCCCTGCAATGAATTATATTTAGTAATGATGTATGATATTTTTGATAATTTACTGCACTCTTTTTGCCAGTTTCTTATTGAAGATTTTTCATCTATGTTCATTAAAGATATCTATAGTTTTCTTTTTTGTTTGAATCTTTTCAGGTTTTGGAATCAGGGCAATACTTTGCTTCTAGCAATGCCTTTGGTAGAGATGATTCCTTTTGATTTCATCAGAGATACTTATGTGTATTGACATTAGATCTTTTCTAAAGGTCTTGTAGAATTTGATAGTGAATCAGTCATGAGTTTGGGTTTTCTTTGTATGTAGGGTATTTTTTTCCTTCAGTTTCATTGACTGATATTGGATTAGTCAAGATTTTTATGTCTTCTATTATCAATATTATGGCTTTTATCTATATGGTCCCCCAATGACTCAAAGGCTCACAGGTGGATCTTTTGGGAGGTGACTTGTTTACGTTTCTGTGATACTGGATTGTGGGTGTGTGATGCTTGTTTAATTCATTTATGAGTTTATACCCGGGTATGATACTGGAAGTTTTAGCCTGGTTGGTGGAGGTGGGTCATTGTGGGTGTGCCCTGGAATACATGTATCTCTCTCTTGCTTTCTGTAATGCTGCTTACTGACCGCTATGTTATAAACTGTTTCTCCTCTACAATGCCCCTCTGCTATACCACCCAGCCTCATAGCAGACCAACTATGGACTGAAACCTCTTCAAATGTGAATTGAAATAAACCATTCATCCTTTAACTTGTGGATGTGAGGCATTTTGTCCCAGCAAAGAAAAAGTTAGTGAGACATTCAGCTTTGGCACTTCATATGTATGTAGGAACCGATTCATTTCTTCTGAATTTTCTGTTTCATTAGAGTACATGTCCTCAAAGAAAGTAAATAATAATCTTCTGGATTTTGGCAGAATGTGTTTTGGTTTTGCCTTTTCTGTTTCCAATTGCATGGATTTCTGTCTTCTACTTTGGTAAGTTTGCCTAAGGGATTGTCTATCATTTTTTAAAAAATTCTTTCAAAGAACAAGCTCTTCGACTCATTATATATTTTCCCTCAATTTCATTATTTTCTGCTTTCATCTTTAAAATTTCCTTCCTTACACTGGCTTTGGATTTGAGTTATTCTTGATTTTCTAGGACATCGAGGTGCATACTTAGTTTATTTATTTGATCTTTCTCTGTTTTTGTGGTGTGGGAATTCACTGGTACAAACTGTCTTCTTAGGATTGCTTACATTGTGTCCAATAGGGTCTGGTATGTTGTACTGACATTCTTATTTGTTGATGGGAATTGTCTAATTTCTTTTTTAATTTCATCTGTGGCACAGTGATCATTCAAGAGATTATTGGTTAATTTCCATGAGTTTGCATAATTTCTGTTGCCATTTATTTCTAGTTTCACTGCAGCATGACCTAATTAAATTTGTAGGAAAATGTTTATTTTTAAATGTTGTATTGTAGTCGTGCTTTATGTGGTAGTATGTAACCAAATTTGTAGAAAGTTCCATGTGTTGCTCTGAAGACTATATTATTTTTTTTATTTAAGAGAAAAAAAGACACATATAACAAAGATAAAAAGCAAAAGAGACAAACAAATGACTAGAGTAAATGTCAACAGTAACATTATAGGTTTAAAAAACAGGATGATAGAAACTTCACAATGGTTGCAATATTGCATATCGTTATCTTCAAAATAGTTATTTACACTAACAGATATAGACATGTAAAATTGATCTAATCATATGAGTATTAACTGTTCTTTAACAATAACTAATGCATTCAGCAGTATGTTCGTTTTAGTTATCTTACATATAGATATTTACAGATTTATATCTTTTCCTTTTCCCTTCCCTCTTTCTCCATTTTCCCTTCCTGATTACTTTTGCTCTTTGAGCTGCTTTTTACCTTTAGATAGCATTTATTATAGATTTTCGATCATATATACTTTTTCAGTTTCTTACACTAGGGAGACAATATGGTATTTACACATGTGGGTTTGATTTATCTCACTTATGAGTATGGTCTCAAGTCGTGTCCATTTACTCATAAAAATCTCAATGCAATCTTTCTTAATAGCTGAGTAGTACTCCATTGTATAAAAATACCACATCTTTTTTATCCATTATTTGATTGATGGGCACTTGGGTTGTTTCCAAGATCTGACTATTACAAATTAGGTTGCTATAAACATGGGTGCGCAAATATCACTGTGGTATGATGTTTTCAATTCTTCTGGAAAATGAGCAAATTGGGATACCTGGGTTGAATGGGATCTCTAATCCTAGCTTCTTGAGGATTCACCACACTGATTTTCACAGTGGTTAGACCAGTCTACACTCCCACCAACAGTGGAGAAGGTTCCTTTTTCCACACAGCTCCTCCAGCATTTGTTGTTGGTTGATTTTTTTTATTTAAGAGAAAATAGATACAGAAGATAGAAACAAAAATCAAAAAAGACAGACAAACAACAACAGATCTGATACAATAACATTGTAGGTTTACACACTGAAGTGGTTGACGTTTGACAGTACAATATTGCATATCGTTACCTTCATAGGGGTTGATCATACTGACAGATATAGACATGTAAGATTTATCAATTCAGGTATATTAACTTTTCTTTTTCAATAGCTATTGTATTTAGCAATACGGTTTTTTAAAACTGTCTTATTTATGCATATTTATAAATTTCCGTTTTCTCTTCCTTCCTTCCTTTCCCCTTAGAATACCTCTTGTTATTATTGAAATAACTACCCATAACATCAGGTCTAATACAACCAAGAAAAATAGTTCAGAGTGAAACCAATAAAGCATAAAAGAATGGTCATACTTAAGAGAAACAAAAAACTAAAGAGATCAGCAAACAACAACATATCCGATACTGTAAAATTATAGGTTTAGTAATTTAGATGGTTGGAATTTTACAGTGGTTTCAACATTGTATATTGTTACCATTAAGGGTGCTGTTCAGATTGACAGGTAAAGACATGTAGGATTGATCTGGTCTTATGAATATCAACTGTTCTCTCTCACCAGTTAATGCATTTAGTAGTATAGACTTTTAAACTATCTTATGAATACCCTTACATAAAACTATGTCTTTTTTCCATACCTTCCTTCCCTAGTTCCCCTTGTAATACCTCTTATTGTCTTCAAACTAAATGCCCTTATCGATTGGCCAAACATAGTCGAATGAAATAGTACTGAATAAAACCAATAACAAATAAGATAATGGAGGCAACACATAGTAATGCAACGTTGATTTCTATAATGCCTCATGTTAGCTTCAAGGCAGTTGCCTATATCATCTGTTGTAACACAATCATATTAAGATAGGTTAAAATCCCTCAGAACAGAGCAGTGAAAGTAATACCTGGTTTTGAAGCAGGGTGATCATATATCACTGAAGGCTACCCTTATAAATTTTGTTAACTTTACAATAGCTGTCTTTGTCATCATTTATAATGAAGATAGGCTGGTAGAGGTAGAATAGGATTAAACTAAACAACTCATTGAAAACAATACTGGACTTAAATCCCGTTAATGGATTATTCATTTGTCTGCCCTGCTTGGTGGTATCTCTCTGTCACTGTTTCTTGAGCAGTGGACATCTTTATCTCTCTCTAGAATGTCCTTCAGTACTCTTTGTAGGGTTGGCTTGGTTGTCATAAATTCTTTTAGTTGTTCTTTGTCGTGGAAGTATCTTATTTCTCCGTTGGTGAGTTGAGACCATTTACATTGATTGATATAACTGATACGTACCGGCTCATCCCTGTCATGATATCTTTCTGTTGTTGGTTTTCTACATTTTCTGTTTAATTACTTGCCCTGCTTAGTGGTTTCGTTTTGTTGTTGTTCTTAAGATTGTGGCTCTCTTTGTCTCTTTCTAGAGTGCCTTTCAGTACTCTCTGTAGTGTTGGTTTGGTGGCCATAAATTTCTTCAGTTGTTCTTTGTCATGAAAGTATCTTATTTCTCCATCAATTTTTAAGGATAGTTTTGCAGGTTACATCAATCTGGGTTGAAAGCTGTTTTCTTTCAGGATTTGAAATACTTCACTCTAAGCTCTTCTTAACTTGAAGGTTTGTGTTGAGAAGTCTGCCATGATTCTGATAGACTTTCCTTCATAGGTGATCTGTTTCTTTTCTCTGACAGCTTTTCGTGTTTCGTTCTTGTGCTATATTTCTGATACCCTTATTATTATATGTCTGGGTGAGGATTTATTTTGGTTGTGGTTAACTGGGGTTGTGTATGCCTCAGTTACGTGTATTCCAGATTTTCTTCCCATGTTTGGAAAGTTTTCTGCTATTATTTCTCTGAATAGTCTTCCCAGGTCATTAGTATTGACCCCTGCTTTTTCATTGATGCCTATTAATCTTATGTTATTTCTCTTGGCATCGTCTTGCAACCGTTGAATTGTTGTTTCTTGGTTCTTTACTATTTTTAAGAGATCTTTTCTTTCGTGGTCATGAGCTCCCATGTTGTCTTCAAGATCTGAGATTCTATCTTCAGCTTCATTCAAGCAGTTTTTCAAACTCTCCATGGAATTTTTCATTTCCTGCGTTTCCCTTTGAATCTGTTTCTTGCATTCTGTTTGTGTCTTATATTGTTCATTCAAAGTTTCGATCATTTTCTTAAGTTCTTCTACTTTTTTATCTTTTATCTTGCACTTCTTTAGATGCACACAGCATTTCTTTAATAATGATTGTCATTTCATTTTTTATCTGAGACATTATTTCTTTTTCTTTTTCTTTTTGGTGGCATCAGGATTTCAACTCACAACCTCACACCTGCCTGGGCAGATGCTTAGGCCATTGAGCCAAACTCCCAGCCCTGGTTTTTTGAGGCAGGGTTGCACTATGTAACTCAGGCCAGCCTTGTACTCATGTTGTAGCCCAAACTGGTCTCGAACTCACTACGCTCCTCCTACTTCAGTCTCCCAAATGCTGGTATTAAAGGCACGCACCACCACGCCCAGCACTGAGACATTATTTCTGATTTTATTTTCTCTGTAGCTTCATCGAGCTGTTTCTTTACTGCATTTTCTATCATTTCAGAAAATTCAGTTGTGTGACTCTCAGTGTCTTCCATTTCAGTGTCTCATGGGCTTGTTTTTGGTGCGATGGGGGACTGAGACTGCCTCTTGGTCTTTTGTTTTGTCATTTTCTTCTGGCACCTGTGTGGCTCTGTGTCCTGCGAGGCTGGCTGGGCATTCCCCTGGTGGGTTGCACTGAGTCACGGGCTTGGGCATAGCTGGACCTTCTGCACTGCTAGTGAGGGTGCACTCCTGGAGTGTGCTGCTGAATCCTCCGCCTTACTGGGTGGTGGCCAAGACCTCCGGGACCCATGCAGCTAGGCGGGGCATACCCCAGAGTGTGGCACCATCCAAACCCTACTCTACAGTGATCTTAAAATAAAATTTCAAATAAAACATATTGTGTCGGTACATACATTTATAAGTTAAATACATGTAAAATGATTTTTAAAATTTATGAGTGCTATCTAATAAATATACATTTTGATAGCAAAAATGGGAAAAATTATGAAAAGTAGTTTTATAGTAATGTCTCTGAAGGTCAGTATGCATTAAAGGAAAAATAGAAGCAGGATTTCTTCAATTCAAATGGTGTGCTTTTATCTACTTGGAGGTACAGTTGTACTTCTGAAAATTATAACAAGCAATTTCACTGATATTTTGTCCATCTACTTGTATGATACAGTACTACTGGAGTAAAATACAGAAAAATATGTATTTCCAAATCTGTGATGGATTTCAGAGTCTATGTTGGCAGGTTCACTAACGTTTGGGGCCATGATTTCTACCCGATAAGAAACCTTCCTGTAGAGAGTGTGTGTTTGTGGGAAAATCTTGTCAGACTAAAATATTCAAAGATCACAAAAGTGACTGGACCCTTCATCTTTTCAGATTGTTTTAATTTTTCAGAATACATTTCTATTAAATGAATGTGTGAGGCAGGTACCACTGGATTAAGGCAAGGGTAGAGTACTTTAGGAGGAGAAGGAAGATATGCTCGACCTTGTATAGCATCCAAAACATTTATACCAGTTTGTTTTTCATTCCTCAGCTTACTTTATTAACTTCAGGCCTCAAGTTTGTGCTGTTCATTTTGTAACATGTCTAATTATGGAAGTAATCCCTAAATGGGTTTGTTGCTGTTAGTGTGATTTTTAATGGTGGATATTAGCTATCTTGAAAAAATTTCCAGTTTAATTTTTGGCAACAAATTATAATTAAAAACTACTGTATCACTTGATTCTTCAGTTTTCCAAAATATCTGAGTAAATGGCACCTGATATATATATATATATATATATATATATATATATATATATATATAAAAATTATGTTTTAAACTTGCTGGGCTACCTATTTATGATTAAATATTTGTGACTTAAAAACTGCAAATTTCATTTAGATTCAGGATTCTCCTTAATGTCCTCTTCTGTAAAGAAAAAAATGAACCTCATCAAATATTTATACATGGCCTCTTAATTGAGTTTAAATGAGCCCTACTGATTTTCTAGGCCACTTTCTGCTTTTCATGTCTTTAAAAATATTTGAATATTAGAATAAAAATGCCTTGCAGGGTGATCGTTGAAATTGTTATGATTTTTTTTTACTTTACTGGACACACATTTAAGATTGCCTGTTCTTTAAGCAGTATTTCTTTCATTTTTGAGAAACATGTTCACCACCAAACACTTGCCTAAGCCTCTTTTATTTTCAAATTTTAAAAAATTTTTATTAGTACGTGGGTGCAGTACATAATGATTACATTCATTGTTGAAAGTTGATATATAATTATAACATATCTTAATTATTTCATTTATCCACTTTTCCCTTCCCTCATCCATTCCTCCATCTCATGACTCCTTCCTCTTTGCAAAGGATCTATCATCTATGTTTTGTTTGTCTTTTATTTGTTTATTTTGGGGTTCTTATTTAAAAGAAATCATGTAAATAGTTAAGCTCATGTGTCCAATTTATTTTACTTAGCATTATGATCTCAAGTTGTATCCATTTTCCTACTAATAACTTGTGTTTATCCTTCTTATGACAGAATAGTACTCCATTGTGTATAAATACCACATATTCTTTATCCGTTCATCTACTGAAGGACAGGTAGGTTGCTTCTAAGTTTTTACTGTTATGGGTTGTATTGCTGTAAACAGAGGTATGTATCACTGTGATATGATGTCTTTAACTCATTTGTGAAGATTGTTAGAAGTGGAATATCTAGGTAAAATGGGATCTCTAGTTAGGTTTTTTGAAGAATTCCCATATTGATTTTCATACTGGTTGCACCAGTTTACATTCTGTTATGGTTTATATACCTATGGCTTCACCAAGTCTCATGTAATCATGGCATGGATGTGGCTCAGTCTAGCATTCATGATTATTTTTTGTCTGGCACTAGGATTGGTGATGTGAGTGCTGTACCCACCCAGGGGTGGAACTGACATACAATGTAAGGGCAAGAAGAAGGCATGTCTTCCCTCTCTTGTCCAGTTTGTGCTTTGCTGGTTTGCAGCCACCATGAATGATGGTCCTGCCTCATCACAATGCCTTGGAGCCAACTGAGTATGGACTGAAACCCCCAAGAACTGTAAGAAGTAAACCTTTCCTTTCCTAATTTTGGGCATCAGATATTTTGTCTCAGCAATGAGAGAGAAGTAACTATGACAGAAGTTGGTACCAGTGGAGTAGGGTCATTGCTGTGACTAAACCTGACCATGTGGTTCAAGAGCCTTTGGAAATGGCTTGTGGGAAGAATTTGGAAATGTTCAGAGACATCACCTGAAAGATATGGTGCTGGAACAGCTTAGGCTGTTCCACATGGGAGAGTCTGGTCAGAGCTCAGGAGACCAGAAGGCTGATAGAAAGCCTGCTGGTGAAGAACAGGCTCAAGAGGTTTCTGCTGGGAAGGACTACATTGGTCATTGGACTCCACATGTTGTGTGTTATGGCTTGGCAAAAAGTTTGTCTGCATTCTGCTTGTGTCCAGAGACTTTGCCTGAGACTGAGATTAAGGGCAATGGACTGATTAGTCTGGCAAAGCAAATTTCAAGGCAGTCGAATGTTGAGGTGGTGGCATGGCTATTGTTGGGGACTTTTAGCCAGATTTATGTTGTGAATCAAGAACAAAGAGTCCAGCAGGATGGTTTAGAACATTGTGAGTTTGGCCAGGAAGCTGTGGACTGTTAAGATAGAGTTGAGACCTCAATTGCTGAGAAGGAACAAAGAAATATAAAAGATGACCTGGGGCCATCCAGGGAGCAATGGGCCTCCACCGTTTGTAGCCTCAAAACTGCAAAAGTGAAGGACTTTGCTTGGGAGAGAAAGCTGCAGACTGTTATGCTCCAGAGTGTCAATGGAGGCTACAGGAGTTTCCAAAATGGTGGCGGCCACACCAAATTCCAGAATGGTGGTGACATAGAGAGTCTGTTTCTCACAATCAGATTCAGAGAGCTCAGCGATCCAGGCACTTGACTCCTTATGGCCAACAGAGAGGAAAGCCTAGCTACTGTTCCAGATAGCAGTGCACCTTGGTGGCATCCATGTGGCACTGGTTTTAGGTGCAAAGAAAATGCACTAGTTCTGAGGCTAAGGCAGCTTCTACCCCAACTTCAGAGGTCCTGGGAGGCCAGAAAGTGTGCCCTTGAGAGGGCAATATGTAAAGGTGTAAGGGTGAAGTCAAGGGTGCAATGGAAAAGCCAGAAGTTTGGAAAACCCAGGAATATGGATCATCCAAGAAAAGCTGCAACAATTGAGCAGAATGGGCCTAACAGACAAGTTGTGGGAGTTAGAACCTTTGAAAGTGCCATGGGGTTGGAGTACTCAAGCCTTTTGGAGCTCATAACCAGATTGCTTCTGATACTGAGTGTGGAACATCAGAACTTAATGTTCACTCTGCCGGATTTTGGACTTGCTTTGGTTCCAATGCTTTGTATTCCCCTGTGTGTTACTTTTCGAATGGTAATGTTGTGCCATTGTATGTTGGAAGTGTTTAACTTGTTTTTATTTGTACTGGGGGTTACAATGAAGAGTTTGCCATAGATCTTGTAGAGACTTGAGACTTGGGCTTTTCAGAAATGCTGAAACTGTTAGGGCTTTGACAACTCTTGGAGATGGACTAAATGTCTTTTGTATTAGGGATGTACGTGAGTCTTTGGGGGGCCAGGGATAGAATGTTTTGGTTTATATTCCTATGGCCCCGCCAAGTCTCATGTAATTGTGGCATGGGCGTGGCTCAGTCTAGCATTTGTGATTGGTTTGTTGTCTGGCATTGGGGTTGGCAATGTGTTGCACCTGCCCAGGGGTAGAACTGACATACAGTGTAAGGGTGGAAAGAAGGCATGTCTTCCCACTCTTGTCCAGTTTGTGCTTTGCTGTTTTGTGGCCATCATGAATGGTGGCCCTGCCTCATCATGCTGCCTTGGAGTCAACTGAATATGGACTAAAACCTCCAAGAACTGTAAGAAATAAACCTTTCCTTTCCTAATTTTGGCCATCAGATATCCTGTCTCAGCAAAGAGAGAAAAGTAACTAAGACATATTCCCACTAACAATGTAGAAGAATTTCTTTTCCCCTTCAGTCTCACTTGCATCTGTTAATGATTTTTTAATGGTAGCTATATTTTTCAGGACTAAGATGGAATCTGGTGTTTTAATTTGCAGTCCTTTAATGATTAGAGATGTTAAACATATCTTCATGTATTATTTGACCATTTCTAGTTCTTCTGAGAAGTGTCTACTCATTTCAGTTGCCCATTTTTTGATGGAGCGTTTTATTTTGAAGGGTGTAATTTTTTGAGTCTTCCACACACTGTAGATATTATTCCTCTGTTCAAGTAATAGTTGACAATATTTTTCTTATTCTTTAGCTTATCTTTTCACCCTAGGGGTTGTTTATTTGGCTGTACAGAAACTTTTTAATTTGAAATTATTTCATTTATTATTTTGTTTTTTCCTGTGTAATTGGAATTTCACTCAAAAAAATGGTCACCGATGCTTATACCATCAAGCGTTTTAACAGTGTTATCTACTAGCAGATTATTTCTGTTTTAACATATAGATCTTTGCTTCATTTTGATTTTAGTTTATTAGGTGGTGAGTCATATGTCTAAATTCAACTTTCTGCATGTGGAAAACTAATATTCCCAGTACTATTTGTTAAAGAAGTTGTCTTTGCTCCAGGATATGTTTGACCCTGTGTGAAAGATCAGATTGTTGAATATGCCTAGCATTGTTCCTGCATTTCTATTCTGTTCCATTGATGTACATAACTATTTTGGTGCCAGTAACATACTGTTTCTTTAATCACTGTAGCTTTGTAATGAAACTTGAAGTTTGGATTGAGATACATCCTGCTTTGCTTTTGTGTCTTGGATTACTTTTGCTATTTTGACTCTCTTCTGGTCCCATAAGAACTTTTGCATTATTTTCTGTAGTTCTTTGAGGGATGCTATTGGCATTTTGATTGGAATTACAATAGATGTGCATATCGGTTTACAATATTTTACAATATTCTTTCTGCCTGTCCAGAAATAGCAGATACCTCTCCACTGCTTAATGTCCTGTTTGATCTCTGTCTTAGTTACTTTTCATTCTTTGCTGATACAAAATACCTGATGCCCAAAATTAGGGAAGGAAAGGTTTATTTCTTACAGTTTCTTGGGAGTTTCAGTCCATACTCAGTTGGATCCAAGGCAGTGTGGCATGGTGGGGCTGCCATTCATAGCTGCTGCAACTGCAAGGTGTGTTGGCAAGAGAGAGAGAGAGGGTGGAAGTGTAAGAGAGGAGAAGACCTGTCTCCCTTACACTGTATCTCAGCTCCACCCCTGGGCGGGTGCAGCACTCACATCATCAACCCCAGTGCTAGACAACAAATTGATCACAAGTGCCAGACTCAGCTCCTTCAAAAGTATATGAAGACTTGGGGGTACATAGCATCATCCAATACATTCCATCCCTGGACCCCCAAGGACTCATGTACATCTTTAGTATAAAAGACATTTAGTCCCTCTCCAAAACTTGCCAAAGTCCTAACAGTTTCAACACTGTTGAAAAGTCCAAGTCCCAAATCTCCTCCACGATCTATGGCGAACTCTTAACTGTAACCCCCTGTACAAATGAAAACGAGGTTAAGCACTTCCAACATATGAAGGCACAAGGAAAACATTACCATTCCAAAAATTACACACAAGGGAATACAAAGCATTGGAACAATAGCAAATCCAAAATCCAGCAGGCAAACATTAAGTCCTGGAGTTCTCTGCTCAGCATCTAAAGCAATCTGTTTGCAAGCTCCAAAAGGCTTGAGTGATTCCACCCCCATGACACTTTCTGGGGTCTTGACTTCCACAGCTTTCCTTGGACAACCCATGTTCCTTGGCTTCGCCCTTACATCTTTACACATTGCTCTCTGCAGGCGAGGCCAAAGCTGCTTTAGCTTTTTCTTGTACTTAAAACCAATGCCATGTGGATGCTGCCAAGGTCTGCTGCAGGCTGGAGCAGTAGCCAGGCTTTCCTCTCTCTTCGCTGTAGGGATTGATTGCCTGGATCACTGAGTTCTCTGAACCTGATTGTGAGGAACAGCTTCTCTATGCTGCCACCATTCTGGAATCTGGTGTGGCCACCACCATTTTGGGACCTGGTGCAGCCATGGTCCTTTTGAAACTGCCTGTGGCCTCTGTCACCATGCTAGGACATGGCGCTCTGTGACTTTTTTCCTCAGAGAAAACTCTCACTTTTGAAGGCCTGAGGCTGCAAAGGGTGGAGGCCCGCTGCTTTCTGGGTTGCCCCCAGGTCATCTTTTTTATTCCTTTGTTCCTTCTCAGCAATCAAGGTCTCAGCTCAATTTCTACAGTCCACAGTTTCCTGGCCAAAATCACGTTTTAAATCACCATGCTATGCTCTTTGCTCTTGATTCACAACATAAATCTAGCTAAGAGCCCCCAACAAGAGCCAAGCCACCATTTCAACATTTGGCTCTCTTGTAATTTCTCTCTCTAGACTAATCAGTCCTTCACCCTTAATCTCAGTCTCAGGCAAAGTCTCTGGGCACGAGCAGAATGCAGACAAACTTTCTGCCAAGCCAAAACACACATTCTGTGGAGTCCAACAACCAATGCAGTCCTTCTTCCCAACAGAAATCTCCCAAGCCTGGTCTTTACCAGCAGGCTTTCTCTTAACTTTCTGTTCTCCTGGGCTCTGACCATAATCTCCCATACAGAACAACCTGAGCTGTTCCAGCTCTATGCATTCAGGTGACATCTCCAAACCTTTCCAAACTCTCCCCACAAACCATTTCCAAAGGCTCTCGAACCACATGGTCAGGTTTAGTCACAGCAACGACCCCACTCCTCTGGTACCAAATTCTGTCTTAGTTACTTTTCACTCATTGTTGAGACAAAATACTTGATGCCCAAAATTAGGAGAAAGAAAGTTTCTTACAGTTTCTTGGGGGTTTCAGTCCATACTCAGTTGAATCCAAAGCAGCGTGGCATGGTGGGGCTGCCATTAACAGCCACTGCAACTGCAAGGTATGCTAGTGAGAGAGAGAGAGAGGGCAGAAGTGCAAGAGAGGGGAAGACCCGTCTCCTTTACACTGTATCTCAGCTCCACCCCTGGGCAGGTGCAGCACTCACATCATCAATCCCAGTGCTAGACAACAAATTGATCACAAGTGCCAGACTCAGCCCCATCAAAAGTATATGAGAGTTTGGGGGTACATAGTATCACCCAATACAATCTCCTATATCAGTGTAGTGTAGTTTTCATTGTAGATGTTTTATATTTCTTTAGTTAGGTTGATTCCTAAGTATTTTTTTTGATGCTGTATTAAATGGTATTGTGCTTCTAAGTTCTGTCTTGGTGAGTTCATTATTGGTGTACAAGAAGTGTTGATTTTTCTGTGTTGGCTTTGAATCCTGCTACTTAACTGGATTTGATTATTAATTTTAAGAGATTTTTGGTCGACTTTTTTGAGATCATCTTCTTTGCAGATGATCATGTCATTTGCAAATACTGATAATTTAACATATACATTCCTTTTATTTCTTTCTCTAGCCTGTTTGCTGTAGCTAGTATTTTGAGTATATCTTAGTTACTTTTCTCATTGTTGGGATAAATTACGTGACACCCACAAGTTAAAGGAGAAAAGGTTTACTTAGCTCTTGGTTTTTAGACATTTCAGTGCATAGTGGGTTGGTTCTAAGGCTGAGTTGCACTGAAAGGTAAAACAGTCAGTGGTGTGAAAGAGTGGGCAGTATCTGGGACCTGGTCTAGATCGCCAATCTCCCAAATGAGTGTATCGCAAAAGCTTAAATAAATGAGACAAGTGGTATGATTTTAGGGCTCCAGGGAAGAAAGCATCAAGGAGCAAAGTAGTGAAGCTACAGCCCTAGCAGAATCTGCCTCTCCCTTTTGTCCCTTCCAGGCTACCCACCTTTTCAGTGGTGCTATCCACACCCGGAGTGGGCTTTTTTTCACCCCAGCATTACATCCTCAAACCCAGTATCACACACCTTAAATCCAGCCACCTCTGAAAAGCCCCATGAACCTTGTGGGGGGGGGCAATATAGAAAACTTTTGAGTAGGAGTGGTGATAGCAGACATCCTAATTTTAGAAAGAAAACTTTCCATCTTTCCCCATTTAATAGGATGCTGGCAGTGTGTTTCTCATAATTAACTTTTAACAGTGAGGTAAGGTCCTTCTATATCTATGGTCTTCAGGGTTTTTATCATGAATGAACGTTGGAGCTTGTCAAAGGCTTTTTCTGTGTCTCCTAGGATTATCATATGAATCTTTTCCTTGCTTCTCTTCATGTGAATGTGTTGTATTTATTAACTTCAATATGTTGAATCACCCTCACATGCTTCAGATGAAACCTACTTGGTCATGATTTGTGATCTTTTTGATAATTTGTTGCATTTTGATTGCCAGCATCTTCTTGAGAATTTTTGGACTTATGTTCATTAAGTAGACTAAACTGTAGTGTTCTTTTTTATTTGGCTTATTGTCTGATTTTAGAATGAGGATAATGTTAGCTTCCAGAAATCACTTTGGAAGTACTCCTTCCCTATTAATTCTCAAAATCTTGTGAAATCTAATGAAAAAGTAAATATTTTAAGAACTTGCATGCTTCCCTAAAGCTCATATAGAATTTGGTGGTGATCCTGTGGGTCTTGGCTTTACTTAGTTTATAGTTTTTTTTCAATTACTTCTTCAAGATTTTTTTATTAGGTTATTCAGGGTATTATATCTTCTTGGTTCAGTTTTGATAATTCATTTATGTAGTAATCTACTCATTTTTGCTGAATTCTCAATTGTTTTTGGCATGTGGGTTCTTAATATATTTACTAATAATCTTTTGGATTTGAGTGATATCTTGAGATCTCACCTTTTTCACCACCATTGGCATCAATTGAGCTTTTTTCTTTCCTTTTTGGTAAGACTGACTGAAGGTCGTTTATTTTGTTTAATGTTTTGAAGGAGCAACTCTAAGATTCATTGATTATTTGTATTTTTTCTCTCAATTTCATTAATTTTTGCGCTGATCTTTGTACTGTTCTTCTTTGTACTAGCTTTAGATTTTTATTCTTGTTTTCCTAGGACCTTAAGGTTATTTATTTGTGCTTGTTCTGTTTTTTTTTTTTTTTCTGATTTGGGTGTTCACAGCTGTATCAGTCAGGGTTTACTAGAGAAACAGATAAAACACATGCTTTATCCTTGAGAAATCTTTATTAACATACTACATACAAATATATAAGGAATTACAAGATTGACTTACAATGGTCAGCCGCAGAGTCAGATGAGGGAGCGTGCAGAGGGTGTCTGTGCACTGGAGGCTAAAGGGTCCAGCCCGAGGGCTGGAGCTTACTGCAGTGTCCTGTGCAAGTCTGTATCAGGAGTCCAATGAGTCTGCAACGGAACACTGAATGATCTATGACAGAAGACTGAAGAGTCTATGATGAAGACTGAAGAGTCCCAGGCAGAAGCTGAACAGTCTGTGCCAGGAGCCAGGAGACAATGTCTAAACTAAAGGCAAAGACTGGAGCTTCTCCAAATAATCAGCAATCATTCCCTCCTCATTTGCCTTTTATTGTATGCAGGCTACTCCCCTGGGATGCATGTAGCACTCACACCATTTGTGCACTCTCCTCTTGCAGGGTTTGAGAATGTTACAAACTAAGGACCCTGGCTCCCTGCTGAATCAGTTAAACTTCTGACCTCAAATTGACACAGTGAACAATATCCTAGAATGGGGGCTTGTCCTCTATACCCCAGGATGTAGAGCTGCTGAATCCCTTAGTTAAGCTTCTAGACTTCTCAAGTTAACACACTGTGTAAATCATAACAACAGCTGTAAACTTCTCTGCTTTCAGTATGTCCTATGGGCTGTGGTATGCTGTACTAGCATTATCTTTTGCTAATGCTGTATAACTTTTTCCTTGATTTCTTCTGTGACCTATTGATTATTTAAGAGTGTTTTTGGTCACACAATTATGGTTTTCTTGCTTTAGATAGTATTAAAAATAAATTACTCATGTGTATTAGTTTTTAGAGATTTTCCATCCTCTCTAAACTATACTCTTTTGAGTACTACAAATTTCATTATAGGCAGTGGTCATTCCTTTTATGTAAACTTCAATTTTAATATTTCTACCTGATGAAAGAACTGAAGAATTTCAAATTTGTATTATCTATATATATTACAAGCAGAATTGTTTTACCTTTGGAAAGTCTTTATTAACATACTATATTTAAAATTAGTATTTTTCCACTAACAAAATTTATATTGCCCTTTTCCTGTCCGCTGGTTCACTTATGGTAAGGACATTGAACCTCATACACTTAGCATATAAATTCAACCTTCTGTAACCATAGATTCCATATCAATGGATCCAGCTAACTACAGCTAGAAAACATTATAAAAATTATATTTGTATTGATGCTTTTCTTATTGTCATTCTCTAAACAATACAATATTATGTGTATAATATATACATTGCTTTAATTATTATAAGTAATCTAGAGACAATTCAAAGTATACATGAGGATGTACATGTGGGAGATGCAAATGCTACAATATTTTATATAAAAAACTTGAGAATTCATTTACAGATTTTGGTGTCTATGATAGAAAGGGATGACTATATTTACCTATCTAACTCATCTGGGCCTTATTGTAGTTTGCATGTAAATCAGCACTGTTTTTTTTTTTTTTTTTTTTTTTGGCAGCACCAGGGATTGACCTCACGGCCTTGCGCCTGTCAGACAAGCCCTTAAGTCACTGAGCCAAACTCCTGGCCCTGGTTTTAATGAAGCAGAGTTGCACTGTGTAGCTCAGGCCTGCCTTGCGCTCACGTTGCAGCCCAAGCTAGCCTCGAACTCACAACGCTCCTCCTACCTCAGCCTCACGAGTGCTGGGATCAAAGGCATGTGCCACCACACCCAGCTTAATCAGAACTGTTGACAGTTGATTTTTCTCCTACCAGATTACTTGAACTCTGACTACATAAGAAGTAACTGAAAAATAGAATCAATGTTAAATTTTTAAAAATACTACAAATGTATGGATACAAACTAGTTTGTTTTTATTTTATTTTATTTTATTTTATTTTTTGTTTTTGCAGGACAGGCATTTGAACTCAACCTTGCACTCGCCAGGTAGGCACACAGGCCAATGAGCCAAACTCTGGCCCAATGTTAAAATTTTTAAAAATGTGTTACTGTAAAAGACCCATTGGCACTAACCTCTCTCAAAATACTCCCCATCACGTCAAAATATTTATCCTACTTTTCTTGCTACTTTTTACAGTAGTTCTGGAAATCTTGATTTGGGAGTGTCTTTAGGAGGTGTGATAAAAATATGATGAATGCTATTGTCAAGTGTCATCCAGTGGAAAGGCAGGCTTGTAGGCACATTACAGTATGTCTCCATCCACCCTCCTTCACCAGACAGTGCAATATATGACTTTTAGCTCTTTCCCAATGTTAAAATGACCATGAAAAATAAATGTTTTTAATCAACCGAAGACATGATGGCAGCCATAACAGCAAGTCTAGACACTCAGGAAAGAAAACTTTCAGAACTGCTTCAGAAAGTAGTAAGATTGATAGGCTAATTGCATTTCAAGCAAAGGTGAGTATTTTGAGGGAGATTGATGACACTATATTTGACTGTAATGATTAAGTTTATTTAAAAATATACTGGGCTGGGGTTATAGCTCAGTGACACAAGTGCCTGCCTGGCAAGTGCAAGGTACTGAGCTCGATTCCTGTACAAAAATAAATTTTAAAAAATACCACTTTTAAATCACATCTTTTATATCCTTACATATCAGCCTACACTCATTCAGATATGTTTCTTTTAATGCTATATATAAATATAAAATCATAAAAACATATGCATATTTTATTCTTATGATATTTTACCTACTCTTTATACGTGTCAATTGGAAGTAGTCTTTTAATGAGAAGGGGAGGAAGAGATGGGGTACAAGGATTAAATAAAGAAAACTGAGGAAAAGGAAACACAGCTTTTGTAAATGGGAAGGGGAACAAGAGTTGAAGGAGGCAGGGAGGGATGCGAGAGAGGACAAAAATAAGGAATTAAGATGTGTATCAATAAAAACATTTAGAAACCAGGACATTTTCATCTTAGGTTGCTCCTAATTTCCATTGTATCACCATTATACCCTAGATTCATTTACTACATCTTTGTTTAGGTTCTTTTACTGTAGTGGGATCTATGCCATTGTGCCTTTTCTCCTAGTTTACCTCATTGTGTTTCCTTCATACAAAATTACAAAATTCTTGGCAACATTTTCCTCAAGAGAAGACTAGACTTCCGATGTACCTTCCAACTCTCAAAAGAGCTCTCCTGAATTCTGGAGAATTTGGATTGCACACCCTTTTTTTTCCCCCCTCTGGAAGAAACATTTTATTTTAGAAGCATGGATATAGATATTTTGATTTTTTTTAAGACAAAAAAAGACACATATAAGAAAGACAAAAAGCAAAAGAGACAAACAAACGGCTAGAGTGAATGCACAACAGTAACATCACAGGTTTACAAAACAGGATGATAGAAACTTCACAATGGTTGCAATAATTAGTGTCATTATCTTCAAAATGGTTGTTTACATTAACAGATAAAGACATGTAAAATTGATCTAATCATATGAGTATTAACTGTTCTTTAACAATAACTAATACATTCAGCAGTATGTTCATTTTAGTTATCTTACATATACGTATATACAGATTTATATCTTTTCCTTTTCCCCTTCCACTTTCCCCCTTTTCCCTTCCCAATTACTTTTGTTCTTCAAGCAGTTTTTTACCCTTACATAGTATTTATTATAGATTTTGGATCATATATACTTTTTCAGTTTCTTACACTAGGGAGACAATAGGGTATTTAAACATATGGGTTTGATTTATCCCACTTATGAGTATGGTGTCAAGTCGTGTCCATTTAATTATAAAAGTCTCGATGCAATCTTTCTTAACAGATGAATAGGACTCCATTGTATCAAAATACCACATCTTTTTTATCCATTCTTTGATTGATGGGCACTTGGGTTGTTTCCAAGGTCTGGCTATTACAAATTAGGTTGCTATAAACATGGGTGCACAAATATCACTGTGGTATAATGTTTTCAATTCTTCTGGGAAAATGAGCAGAAGTGGGATAGCTGGGTTGAATGGGATCTCTAATCCTAGGTTCTTGAGGATTCTCCACACTGATTATCACAGTGGTTAGACCAGTCTACACTTCCAACAACAGTGGAGAAGAGTTTCTTTCTCCCCACAGCCGCTCCAGTATTTGTTGTTGGTTGATATTTTAATCTTGGCCATTCTTTCTGGAGTGAGATGGAATCTCAGTGTTGTTTTAATTTGCATTTCTCGAGTGACCATTGATGTTGAACATTTTTTCATATATTTATTTGCCATTTGTATTTCTTTCTCTGAGAAGTGTGTATTCATCTCAGATGCCCATTTTTGGATTGGGTCCTTGAATTTTAGGGGCCTGATTTCTTTTAATTCTTTTAATTCTTTATATGTTTTAGATAGAAGTCCTTTGTCTAATGGACAATTGGCTAAGATATTTTCCGAGTTCGTGGTTTTTTTTTTTTTCACTCTCTTGGAGATTTCCTTTGACATGCAAAACTTTTTAGTAAGATGCGATCCTAGTTGTTGATTCTGGGAAGTGTTTCCCATGCAATTTGATTTTTGTTCATGAGCTCTCTGCCTATTCCTATGTCATCAAGATTTTTACCTACTCTGTCTTCTAATAAGTTTAGTGTCTCTGTTTTTATATTCAGATCTTTGATCCATTTTGACTTTATTTTAGTGCACGTTGATAGACATGGATCTAGTTTTAGTTTATGGCATATAGAAAGCCAGTTTTTCCAGCACCATTTGTTAAAGAGTCTATCTTTCTTCCAATATACATGTTTGGCCCCTTGGTCAAAGATGAGGTGGCTAAGTGTGTTTGTAGTTGTGGCTGTATCTTCTCAACTATTGCATTGATTTTCAGGGCTGTTTTGATTCCAGTACCATGCTGATTTTATCACAGTAGCTTTGTAGTACAGTTTCAAGTCGGGGATTGTGATGCCTCCTGCCTTCCCTTTGTTGCCCAGAATTGCCTTTGCTATTCTAGGTCTTTTCTGGTTCCAGGTGAATTTCAGGAATGCTTTCTAGCTCTGTGAGGTAGGCAAGTGGCATTTTGATTGAAACTGCATTAAATTTGTATAATAATTTTGGGAGAATGGCCATTTTCACGATGTTTGTTCTTCCTATCCATGAAGAGGGAATATCTTTCCATTTTCTGAAATCATGTTCGATTTCCTTCTTCAGATTAATGTAATTTTCACTGTATAGATCTTTTACTTCCTTTGTTAGATTGATTCCTAAGTATTTCATTTTTTTGAATGTTATAGTGAAGTGTGTGTTTGCCCTTGTTTCTCTCTACGTGACTTTGTTGTTTGTGTACTGGAATACTATTGATTTTTGTATCCAGCTACATTACTGAATTTGGTTATCACTTCTAGAAGTTTTCTGATGGATTTTTGGGGGTCTTCTATGTAGAGTGTCATATTGTCTGCAAATAATGATAATTTCACTTCTTCCTTTCCTATCCTTATTCCCTTTATTTCTTTCTCTTGTCTAATTGCTCTGGCTAAAATTTCCAGAACTATAATGAATAGGAGTGGTGAGAATGGACATCCTTGTCTTTTTTCTGATGTTAGGTTGACAGTTTCAGTTTTTCTCCATTTAGTAAGATGTTGGCTTTTGGTTTATGATATATGGCTTTTATCAGGTTGAGGTAAAGACCATCTATTCCGATTTTCTGTAGGGTTTTTATCATGAATGGGTGTTGGATTTTGTCGAAAACTTTTTCTGCATCTGTTGAGATGATCATGTGGTTCTTGTCCTTGGCCCTGTTGATATGGTGTATTACATGTATTGATTTGCGTATGTTGAACCATCCCTGCATTCCTGGGATGAACCCCACTTGATCATGATGTATAATCTTTCTGATAACTTGCTGTATTCTATTTTTCAGTATTTTATTGAGGATTTTTGCATCTATGTTCATGAGGGAGATTGGCCTGTAATTTTCATTATTAGTTGGGTCTTTCTCTGGTTTTGGTATCAGTGTAATACTTGTTTCCAGGAAAGAGTTCGGGAGACTTACTTCCCTTTCAACTTCATTGAAGAGTTTGAGGAGTTGTTGGCATTAAGTCTTCCCTAAATTTCTTGTAGAATTCAGTAGTCAATCCATCAGGGCCTGGGCTTTTCTTTGTTGGTAGCGTCCTAATTACATTTTCAATTTAATTAGGTGAAATTGGGTTATTCAGCAGCTTTACCTCTTCTTGACTCAGCGTTGATAATTCATAGGTTGCTAGGAATCTGTCCATTTCTTCTGTGTTATCAAATCTATGTGAGTAAAGGTTTTCGAAGTAGGTTCAATGATCTTCTCTATTTCCACAGTGTCTGTAGTGATTTCACCCTATTCATTTCTTCTTGCATGAGTCTGAGCTTTTTCTTTCCTCTTTTTCGTAAGTTTGGCTAGGGGTTGATCAATTTTATCTACTCTTTCAAAGAACCAACTCTTCGATTCATTAATTCTTTGTACTGTTTTCTTAGTTTCAATTGCATTAATTTCTGCTCTAATCTTAATAATTTCCTCCCTTCTTTGGGCTTTGGGCTTGACTTGCTCTTCTTTTCCTAGAAGTTTGAGGTGCATCATTAGGTTGTTTATGTGTGTTCTTTCCATTTTTATGATGTGGGAGTTTAGTCCTATAAATTTTCCTCTGAAGACTGCTTTCACTGCATCCCACATATTCAGGTAATTAATATTTGCATTTTCATTCAATTGTATATATTGTTTAATTTCTTCTTTAGCTTCTTCTGTGACCCATTGTTTATTTAGGAGAGTATTATTTAATTTCCATGTGTTTATGCAGTTATTGTAGGTTTTTTTGTCATTCATTTCCAATTTTACTGCGCTATGGTCAGGTAATATGCATGGTATTATTTCAGTTCCTTTGCATTTACTTAAGCATGTTTTGTGGACCAGTATATGATCTATTTTGGAGAATGACCCATGTGCAGCTGAGAAGAATGTGTATTCTGATGTTGATGGGTGGAATACTCGGTACACATCTACTAGGTCCGTTTGTTTACAAGTTTCATACAATTGTGTTATTTCTTTGCTGATTTTTCTTTGGTTGATCTGTGTCTCTGTGATGGTGGGGTGTTAAGGTCACCAACTGTATTATTGTTTATTTGGTTTTTCGTGTTTAATAAGAATTGTCTTACATAGTTGGGTGCTCCCATATTCGGTGCATATACATTTATGATTGTAATCTCTTCCTCTTGAAGTTTTCCCCTAACAAGTATGTAGTAACCGTCTTTATCTCTTTTCATCATGTTGGGCTTGAAGTTCATATTGTCTGCAAGCATAATAGCTACCCCTGCTTTTTTTTGGGTTCCTGCTGCATGGAGTATTGTTTTCCAGCCTTTGACTTTTAGTCTGTGAATTTCCTTTTGAGTGAAATGTGTTTCTTACACACAGCATATTGTTAGGTTTTGTTTCTTAACCCACTCTGCTAGTCTGTTTCTTTTTATTGGTGAGTTGAGGCCATTTACATTGATTGTAATAACTGATATGTACTGGCTCATCCCTGTCATGATATCTTTCTGTTGTTGGTTTTCTACATTTTCTGTTTAACTATTTGCCCTGCTTAGTGGTTTCCTTTTGTTGTTGTTCTTAAGATTGTGGCTCTCTTTGTTTCTTTCTAGAGTGTCTTTCAGTACTCTTTGTAGTGTTGGTTTGGTGGCTATAAATTTCTTCAGTTGTTCTTTGTCATGAAAGTGTCTTATTTCTCCATCAATTTTTAAGGATAGTTTTGCAGGGTACATCAATCTGGGTTGAAAGTTATTTTCTTTCAGGTTTTGAAATACTTCACTCCAAGCTCTTCTTAACTTAAAGTTTTATGTTGAAAAGTCTGCCGTGATTCTGATAGACTTTCCTTCATAGATGATCTGTTTCTTTTCTCTGACAGGTTTTAGTATTTTGTTCTTGTGCTGTGTTTCTGATACCCTTATTATTATATGTCTGGGTGAAGATTTATTTTGGTTATGGTTAATTGGGATTCTGTATGCCTCAGTTACCTGTATTTCAGATTCTCTTCCCATGTTTGGAAAGTTTTCTCTTGTTATTTCTGTGAATAGTCTTCTCAGGTCATTAGTATTGACCCCTGTTTTTTCATTGATGCCTATCAATCTTATGTTATTTCTCTTGGCATCGTCTTGCAGCTGTTGAGTTGCTGTTTCTTGGTTCCTTACTATTTTTAAGAGATCTTTTCTTTTGTGGCCATAAGCTACCATGTTGTCTTCAAGATCTGAGATTCTATCTTCAGCTTCATTCAAGCAGTTTTTCCAACTTTCCATGGAATTTTCATTTCCTGCATTTTGCTTTGAATTTTTTTCATGCATTCTGTTTGTGTCTTACATTGTTCATTCAAAGTTTCGATCATTTTCTTAAGTTCTTCTATTTTTTTATCTTGCTCTTTTTTAGATACACACAGCATTTCTCTAATAATGATTGTCATTTAATTTTTTAGCTGAGAGATTATTTCTGATTTGAGTTTCTCTATAGCTTCAATGAGCTGTTTCTTTAGTGCATTTTCTATCAGTTCAGAAAGTTCAGTTGGGTGACTCCCACTGTTTTCCATTTCAGTGTCTCTTCAGTTTGTTCTCAGTCAGCTGGGTGATTGAGACTGCCTCTTGGTCTTTTATCATTTTCTTCTAGTACCTGTGTGACTCAGAGTCCTGCTAGGCTGACCGGGTGTTTCCCTGGTGGGTTGAGCTTTGTCATGGGACCAGGTAGAGCTGGATTCTGTGTGCAGGTAGTGAGGGTGTACTCCCAGCATGTGTGGGTGGAGCCTCTGCCTTACTTGGTGGGCCCCAAGGCCTCCCAGTCCCAGGCAGCTAGTTGGAGGTTACCCCGGAGTGTGGCACCACACAGACCCTGAGTCTGGCTACAAGGAGTTCAGAGCCTCTGGTGTGCCAGGCAAGCCTGGGCAGGCCTACTCTGGCGGTGCCTTGTTCCTGGCTGGGCAGGCCTGCAACCTCTAGGACCTGGCACGTAGGCCACTCCACTGAAGAATTACCTTCGTGTGTGCCCTGTGCTCTGGTGGCGAGACCAAAAGCTCTCCAAGGCCCTGCAGCTACACTGGCCAGTCCCTGATGAGCAGCTCTGGTGTCCTGGGCTGGGGTGGGCTCAGTACCTCTGTGTCCTGTGAGATTGGCCGGGCATTCCCCTGTTGGGTGGCACTGAGTCATGGGACCAGGTAGAGCTGGATCCTTGATATTTTGATTTTGATTTACTGTCTGGGGCATTATATTTGGCACCCAGGATTGTATTTTTTAAAAATCATCTTATTTAAATATTCACTAACAATTGGATTTTCCTTCTAGTATCATTTGAGGTTGGCCTAGCGGATGTAAAATCGTTACCATGTGGCTTTGTTTTACTACATAGGTTTCACTATTATTGCAGACATGCTTGTCTGTGATTCTATAATCTAATCTACTAATGCCACATTTTAATTATTCTATTTTAGTGACATACTCTCTTTGTGTATAGGACTCTATTGCATCACACTAATGCTTAGATCTCATTTAAAGATCTTTTCCTATTTAAACTTACCTTATTTAAGGTTTCTTTTCTCCTTGGCACCACAATGACTGCACCTTTGTAGATGGGAATATTCAATACTAATGTAAAGGTCATTTCATGCTCCTTGCATCTGCCAATTATTTTGTGTTTATTGACACAAAGTGGTTCTGTTCTAGAAAATCAAGAGTTCACAGGGCATGGTAGATTCCATGCTAATTATGATTTTTTTAAATTGAAGATAGAAGAGCATAATAAACAGTGTGATATTAATAATATGAAGTCCTGATTTTTAGTCCTATCTTGAAGCACATATTTTTTATAATTTTTTTAATTTTGAAGAGAATAAAACCAAATAAAATAAAGCAGAATATAGTCAATCAAAACAAGACAATGAACATGGTACATGGCTTCAAAAAAGATAAAAGGAAATCACTAATGGCTACCACAATGCCTCTCATTATCCTCAAAATAACTGCCCATACCATCAGGCATAATAAAATGAAACAAAATAGTATAGAATAAAACCAACAAAAACAAAACAATGAAAGCAGTACAGGACTTCAAAACAATAGTAAAACAACAGTGGTTACCATAATGCCTCTTGTTATCTTCTAAGTAGTTGCCTCTTTCATCAGACACAATACAATCGAACAAATCAAAATAGAATAAAATCACTCAAAACAAAACAATGAAAGGAATACAGGGCTTCAAAACAAGGAAATAGGGAATCAATAATGGCTACCATAATGTATTTTGTTATCTTAGAAATAGCTGTCCATTCCATCAAATATAATAAAATTAGACAAACCAAAACAGAATAAAACCAAACAGAACAATGAAAACAATAAGATATTCAAATCATGATAATAGATTAACAATGGTCACTGCCTTCCCTTTTTAGACACTTCCTCCCCTTTTACTTTCACAATATGTATTGTGTATTTTGAATCCTACTGACTCCTTTAATTTTTCAAACACATATTCTTGAAGTCATTTAATCTTTGGAGGCTCAGTTTCCTAATTTGTAAAGTGTGCTTCCTTACACAGTAGCTGGAAGGACTAGGTGAACAGATGTATTGAAATTGTTTTGTAAATTTTTATTCTGTAACACTACTTAGATTTTATAGACTCATAAAATATTAGATATGGAAATAGTCCTACCAACTCAAAAACCTATTTTTTCAGAGCACTAATGAAAGTTCCCTCAAAAGTCAAGAATAACGCACAAGAGCACTACAAGCAGTGTGGCAAGCCTGCAGGTAGAGCACCTGTGTTCCTAATCTAATTTTCTGTCTCTTAAAAATTTCCTTGGGTCACCAGGAGTGGCTCAGTGGCTTAAGCGCCTGTCTGCCAGGCTCAAGGTTGTGAGTTTGATCCCCAGTGCCAAAAAAAAAAAAAAAAAAAAAAAGAAAAAGAAAAAGAAAAAGAAAAAAGAAAAAAAATTTCCTTGTGTCAGTCACTAGATACTATAGAGTCTGTCTTAGAAAAATGTTCATATAATAGCTAATATTAAGATCACTATGTGATTATTATATGTTACACACTCATAAGCATTTTAAGTATTGCCACATTTAATCCTAATTTTAGCATGAAGAGGTAAATGAAACTTTTATCCCCATTTTACAGGAGAGAAAATTGAATGTTAGAAAGATTAAGTAATTTACTCAGGGATACACACTCTCTCTAAAACTAAAATCTCAAAACTGAATAAAAGATGATGTGACTATTTGGATAGAAATACTACTATTAGTGGCCAAAAGAGCCTAAAGGAGAGAATAAATAGGAATAGTATAAAACAGACATAATACAAATCGAAATAGAATAAAATCACTCAAAACAAAACAATGAAAACAATCTGCCTCTACAACCCATGCTACTAATTAGTTCAATATAATTTATCGCCTCTCATCTGTGTTTTTCCATGCATTTCCTTCATCACCATAGGCCTAGATTCTAGTTCATTCTAAAGAATTTTCCTGTCTTCTTGTTCTTTTTCCCAAAATCTATTCTTCTCACCTAAATCTGATTAATAATCTTAGATCACACCTTTATTCACATCATTATCTTTTTTAGGAACGGCATTATTACAAATTGCCTAACAAACCTAATCTCAAATCCTGTTTCTGTTACTCAGGTTTCCTTGGAATCTGAGCTCTCTTCCTTATCTGATAGGATAGTCCAATGTTCATCAAAATAAATCCTTTCTGTAATAAGGTGAATGACTGGACAAAACCTAGTCTTATTCCTACCTGTATATTATTACTAGCACATGAATGTTATTATGGCAGAATTCTGTGTTATAAGTGGTGAAAAAATCGACTTAAACTGTATCTACCACTATAAAGTATTTACTAGCTCATTGAACTGAAAAATTCAGAGATAATAGCTTCAGGCAAAGATTGATCTAGTGGTTGATGGTGTTACTAAGGATTCAGATTTACTCTGAATTTCTTCCACTCTATTTTCAATGGTGTCTCTACCATCTGTGAAGGACCACATGTTAGCCCAGACTTCCTCCATTACACATATATGATTTCATTGTTAATGGCTCTAAGTTTTGAAACTGCATAATATACTCTCCAGTAGAAGAGAAAATCTATATGTCAGCATTCGCAGGAAATGTACAGTTTGCACTGATAGGATCCTTTCTGTATCTACTTCAAATTAATTACTGGACCCAAAGTAGTAAGATGTAGTAATTGCTTTAGGCTTGGGTTACATGCTTATCCCAAAGTCAGTCACTAATGCCAGGAGGATAGAATATCCTGATTGACTTCAGACAATTATGATGTGCACCTGGAGCTAGAGTCAGCTATGCCTGAAGCACCTGGCTGAGAATTGTAGATGAAATGATTTCTCAAATAAGATTTAGGTGCTATTGCCAAGACAAGGGAAAAATAAATTTATTGATAGGACACTTAGAAAATATGGCTTATAATTTTACTCTTTTTTTCTTCAACTATTCAAATGTTATCTTTTTAAATGTCTGATTTAATTTTGCTTACTCTGGCTCACAGCAATTACTGAAGTCAATTAGCATGTACTATAATAGTATATGCTATACTTATGTTTATACTATTTTATTAGTTTGTATATTTAGAATTTGTAATGGACTCTACCATCTAACTTTGTGTAACACTCTACTGCATCTAGAATATTTCTGGGCATACAGCCAATGCTATATAAGCATTTGTCCTCCTGACTTCTTTGTTCATTTTGATCTTCATCCAGATTGATACTGGTTGCTCCAGTTCATGCAATCATTTGATTCTCCACCTCAATCATGAGGGTAACAAAATAATGGATTGGTTAGGCTTCAGTTCATTCATTGTACACTTGCAGATAGATAAATATAGCCTTGCTCATAAATAACACTTGTCTGTATGTACCCAAATCATGCTTCATAGTTTTGTGTACATTTCTGCAGACATATCTTTTTTGTTTAGCTATAGCTACAATTAAAACTATTTCTATAGAAAACATCTCTAGTAATTGGCTACATTTGAGTTACTGGTAAGTGCTTTCCATTTTGCAGTGTTTACTTGTATTAACTGTTGTACCCTATTTAGTGTGCATCCACTTTAACCTTTTTCTTTCTATTACCTTTTTCATGTCCCATAATGAAACTTCTGGAAAACAGCATTAGCCAGATTGAGTGTGGTTCATCTTGTACAAATAATACACTGTTAGCCTGTTTTTCCCTAAGTGGAACATTCAATTTTTTCTCCAGACCCATGAAACTTTTATTTTTTCTATTAAAAGCTAAGTGGACTCCAAAGCATTCTTCTGTGCTTTTTAAGATGAAAGATTCAAAAACTAATGAAAAAATGATGTAGAAAGTTGAATACCAATGAGATGATTGGTATACAAAATAGAGTAATGAAAAATATAAGAATGGAGTGAGGAGACCTCATAATCCTCTTTGTGCCTTTAACTATATGATCTGAGTGAGTTCATTTAACAGTATCTGAACTTAGATTTTTTCCTACACAACAGAATGTGGCAAGATAATGTGCAGATAACGACTACATTCAGCAGTGTTCTTTTTAGTTATCTTACATATACG
>RJWM01000725.1:40569-194500 GCA_004363535.1 Dasyprocta punctata
TTCCCTTCCCGATTATCTTTGCTCTTTGAGCTGTTTTTTACCCTTCCATAGTATTTATTGTAGATTTTGAATCATATATACTTTTCCATTTCTTACACTAGGGAGACAATACGGTATTTACACATGTGGGTTTGATTTATCTCGCTTATGAGTATGGTCTCAAGTCGTGACCATTTACTTATAAAAGTCTCAATACAATGTTTCTTAATAGCTGAGTAGTACTCCATTGTAGTAGTCGTTATTGAGAAAGAACAATTAATACTCATATGATTAGATCAATCTTGCATGTCTATATCTGTTAATGTAAGAAACCATTTTAAAGATAACGATGCGCAATATTGCAACCATTGTCAAGCTTCTATCTTCCGGTTTTGCAAACCTGCAATGTTGTGTATTTACTCTAGTTGTTTGCTTGTCTCTTTTGCTTGTTGTTTATACTATATATGTCGTTTTTTTGTTGTTGTTGTAGTTTTTGTTCGTTTTGTTTTTCTTCGCTCAAATAAAAAAAATAAAAATAAATAAAAAATACTAACTTTAAAAAAATACTAACTTAAAATACAAAAAAAAAAAAAAGATAATGTGCAGATAAGCCTTGGTAACATTCAAGTATACCCACAAAATTTGCTGGCAATAAATTATAGAAAAGTTACCTTCAGAAAGTGACCTTGTTAAAAGGTAAAAATGATTATGTTACCCCTTTAATGGGTTCTTCTTGAGCTAAATGGTAGAATTATGCTTGCCAGTGGTTGTGTGATCTAGTCACAATCTCTCTATTTTTATTTCCCTCCCTTTTCTCCACTTTCCTTGCCATTTTCTAGCCATATGTTTCCTCATGGCCACATTTCCCAGTAATTCAAGCTTTTTCTGTTTCTGGAAATTTGCACAAGGCAGGTCCTCTTCCGGGAGTAATGTTCCCCCAATTATTTGCCTAACTTTGATTATTTCTGTTCATTCTTGAGATTGCTGCTGAAATTTTACTGCTTCATGAAGGTAGAAATTTAATCTGTTGTATTCACTGTTCTGTTAGGTGTTCAATAAATATTATTGACTGATAATGACTCACTCTCATTTCCACTAAACTACAGTTTGCAATGTATTTGCACACAGATCATTTTCAAGACAATATCTAAATTAAAAACTAAGTGGCTCATAAATATTTATGTTAAACTAGCTGTGGTGGCACAGTCCTGTAATGTCAGCACTCTGGTAGGCTGAGGCAGGAGGATTGGAAATTTAAACCCAGCCTGGGAAATTTAGAGACTTAGTGTCTCAAAATTTAAAAAAAAATTGAAATTGTGACTTAAAAAAGGCCAGATATAGCTCAGTAAATAAACCCTGAATTCAAGTACCAGTAGGGCATATATATACATATATATGTATATATACATATATATGCAATATATTGATATTTAGATATCATATGTATTTTAAAGTAAAATAATAGAAATCTCAAGTTAAATAGAAGTAAGCTGAAGTAACCATAAATATCTACAATAAATACTTTCCATCATAACAATTTTGGGTTCAATAAAATAAAACCTTAATGCTTAACTATGAAAGATTTGTACATGTTAATAAAGGGCCCATAATTACAAAATGGAGAACCTGCTTCCAAAAGCTAGTATATAGTAGTCTTTGTTATTCAAAAAATGTAAGTTAACTAAGAGTTACATATTTTTTATTTTCCTTACCTTGTACAGATTTTTTTAAAATTCTCTACTTTTATCCATCAAATATTTGTGTACTTTTTATTTTTAAAAATATTTTTGAAAAAGTACTGCATATGCTTGAAAGGAAAATCACTCATAAGCATAGATAAGGAAAATAAAATAAAATCACCCATAAAGCCACTACCTTACACTAAATTACTCTTTACATCACAGTGCTTAGTCAACTGGTCTGGTTAGTGAATATGTTAAACTTACAAGTAAGTACAAAGTGGGGTTTTTTCATTATCTTACCATTATAAGCAACCATTTGGTGGACTTCTTAAAGCATGAATTTTTCACCTTTGGTTTGATTATTTTTATAGAAGTAGAATTCTTGGATTTTAGTCTTTTTAGACTTGAACATGTTAAAAGTTTTTGATCTGTACTGATTGAAAGTCCTTCAAAATGTTTGTATCAGCAAATATAGACAGACACATTTGTTAGAAGAATACTATTCCCTGCATCCAACTGATTATTTTCATTGATCTGATGGTGTATTTCTTTTGTTTTCATTAATTTAATTACAAGATATGGGGCTGGGAGTTTGGGTCAGTGGCTTCAGCACCTACTGGCCAGGTGCGAGCTTGTGAGTTCGAGCCCTGGTACCACAAAAAAATTTAAAAAAATAAATAAAATAAAAAAGCAAGATATGTTTAGCACTTTTTATTGTGTTGCAGCATATTGCCCTTTCTTTATTAAGTTGCCTATTTATCTTGTTTGTCCATTTTCCCCTGATATTGTGCCATTTTCCAATTGCTCTATAAAAAGACATTCTCTTTGTAAACATACCACATATTTAATTAAATACTATATCATTCTTTTTCAACAGTCAAGAAATACTTAGGAGTGAAATGAGAAGAAGAATGAGTCAGCAGAGTCAACTACTGCTGACTTTTTGGTATGTATCCTTTTAGAATTTCCTCACAAAAGTATGATCATAATATGCATGTTTTTCATTTAATTTACTGTGAATTCCTTCACATCAATGTAATCCAATGTGTGCATACTTGTTTTAATGGACTCATAGTATTCTACTGCGTTAAATAAAATATTTAACCAGTTTCTTATTTGATATTTAGATTTTTTTCCACATTATTAAGTTACAACGATGGTATGAAGGACATCCTTTTTCAAAAACCTCTTAGTATTTATCCAGTTATTTACTTATTTAAATTCCTAAAATTAGTATTTCAAAGTAAAATAGTCTGAACTTTTGAGTCCTTTTTTTTTTCAGCACTGGAGATTGAACCCTGGGCCTTCATACTAAGCTACATTCCAGCCCTTTTGTATTTTTCATTTTGAGACAAGGTCTCAGTAAGTCACTAAGTTTACCAGGCTGGGCCTGAACTTGTGATCCTTTTACATTAGCCTTCTAAAATTCTGAGATTACAAATGTGTACCACAACATCTGAGTACTTCCAGTACAAGTTGCTCCTTACAATAGTTACAATATATTTTGTACCATCTAGCACTTTAAGATGGTATGTATTTTCTTCCATCTAGTCAATACTGAATATTTTCACTTTCTTCTAAGCTTTGCCAACCTGATGGACAAAAAATGTTATTACTATATATATATATATATATATATATATTTTTTTTTTTTTTTTTTTTGGTGCTGGGGATTGAACTCAGGACATGCCATGTCTCCAACTAATATTTAGTTTTTATTATATCAAATCTGAATTTGTTTGAGCTCTCTTACTACTTATTGGTCATTTGTATGTCTTGTTTTATAAATTGCCAGATCATGTTCTTTGTCCATTATTTTCACTCATTGTACTATGCTTCTTTTCTTTATTAAGTCATAAAAAGAATCCTAAGAATATTATTCTTTTGGATGTCCTGTATATTTCAAATATTGACTTTTATTTTACTATTTGCCATTTTAACTTCATTTAATTTATTGTATTTAACTTTATAACATCTTTTAAAAGACTATTCTGCTGTACTAATTGCTTAATTTTTAGTTCTAAAGTTTGATTATTTGAACTTCCTTATTGTTTCTTTTTCAATATTTTTCTCCACATTTCATTTTGGAAAATGTTGAGTCTGCAGAAAAGTTGCAAGGGTTATATAATGATCACTTGTATTTATTGTTTGTCAGTTTCACTAGGTTTTCTTTCTATCTCAATATCTCTCCTTTGTCTGTCTTTCTGTCTCTAATATATACATAGCTATTGTTTACTACTTGAGTTTAACATTAAATTAAAAATGTTATGCAGTCCAGTATTTTCCTTTAAATATTCTGCTTTTAAGTTAATATTAGGAAATTTATCATCACTATAAGAGTTTGTATATATTTACCAGCATCTTTTTTATTTCTTCTTTCTTATTAGCATTTAAAATCTATATGTAATTAATTTTGGCCTTTACTATTGAGTTGGAACTTGTACCAAATGGTAAGCCAGTTTTTATTACTACATAAACAAATAATTCCAGCCAGGCATGGTGGCTCACACCTGTAATCCCAGCACTTGGGAGGCTGAGGCAGGAGGATTGTTGCAAGTTTGAGACCAGCCTGGGCTACAAAGTGAGCTCAAGGCCAGCCTGAACTGTATAATGAGACCCTGTCTCAAAAAGTCAAAAAAGTAAAAAGAAAAATAAAATAAATAAATAATCCCTACAAATTAAAAAGTTAATACACCAACAGTATACTAGGAAAATGGCTACATAGTTTGCAAGAAACAAAAATGATGGCATTTAAATATATGAAGACATTCAACTTCTCTTACAAAATAAATACAAATTAAACAACCATGAGATAACATTTTCCATCTAACAATTGGTAAAGATTAAAAAACATATGCTACTCTGTATTGAAAACAGTGAAAAGAATCATTATAAGTACTGCACTTTATTCATCTGTTTATCTATTGATAGACATATAAGTAGATGTAAAAATGTTCAACATCACTGGTCATTAGAGAATGCAACTTAAAACAACACTACGATTTCAACCTGCACCAGAGAGAATGACCATCATCCAGAAATCAAATATTAACAAATGCTGGTGAGACTGCTGGGAAACAGAAACCCTTATATATTGTTGGTGGGCTTGTAAACTAGTACAACCACTATGGAAATCAGTATGTAGATTCCTCAAAACACTGAAACTAGAAATTCCATTTTACTCAACTATTCCCCTTCTAGGCATCTTCCCCAAAGAGTTAAAGACATCAAATTACAGTGATACATGCATATGCATGTTCAGCACAATTTGTAATAACTAAATCTTGGAAGATGACTATGGAATTATTAAAAAATGAGAGAGCATGATATGTAGTTATAAGGAAGGGTATCTAAGATAATGATTTTAAGTGAAAAACAAGATGAATAACATTATAATATTCTATCATTTATGTGAGGAGAAAGGAATGTCTAAATATAAAGTCTTTGAAAGTATAGTTATTATCTCTGACAGAATATACCAGAAACTAAAAGTATTCTAAAAATTTATATTGCATAGAAGAAAGGAAATCTTATCCAGTTATCTCAATATTACTCATTGAATACCTATCACTATGGGTAGTGGTTCATCTAAAATGTTTCCTTTATCATATATTAAATGTCTATATGTACTTGGGTACTAATCTTCATGTTGTATTTTATTCTAGGGAGCTGCACACTGCAACACTTTTCTTCAGTGCTATTTTAATTGGTCATTATTTGATTTCTGATATTTTTAAAAATGTCCATTTCAAATTCCCCTCACTATCTGTTCTCAAAAATGTCCCTGTTCCTGTTTATTTTTTTCCCAATGACTTAATTGTCCCTTTATTATAGATCTTCCCCCCCAAAGTACTAGCATGATTTGATTTAAATAGGTTTAAATTTATACATTATTTTTCTTTTATTCATTCCTTCAGTAAGTATTATTGGACTCATATGTTCCATACACTATTATACATGTTGAGGGTAAGTTAAGTCAAACAGTATCATCACTATTGAGGAACTTACATTTTCTTTTAGAGTGGTGGTAGGGGAAATAAGTTGCAAACAAGTGAATAGGTACATAAACAAGATAATGTCAGGTAGTAATTAATGTCATGAAGACATTTAAATAATGTAACGTGAAATGACCATCTGTCTTACTGAATAGGAAGAGTTGATTTAAATCAGGTAGTTGGCCAGAAAAAGAAACATTTGAACTGATACTTAAATATTCTGAGAAAGTGTCTAATGAAGATTTGGAGAAAAAATATTGCAAGCTGAAGTTAGAAAGTTGAGTTCTGTTTTTATATTTTTGAAGTTTGATATGCCTTAGATTTTTCAATGTGATTTGTCAAGTACATAGTTGGATATGTCACTCTGACTGTGTGCAGAGAGCTGGTATTTAAAATAATAAGAAAAAGCGGATTCGCTTACAGAGAATGCAAATAGATACAAGAGGATGCTTAAAAACAAATCCTTTAGAATTTTCTGGGAGAAGGTGAATCCAGGAAAGAAGGTTGAAAAGGAGCTGGCAGTAAGATAGAAACAAAAATAGAGAAAATTGTATTGTAAATGCTAAGAGAACATGTTTGAAGAGGAAAGGAGTGGTCATATTTATATTGTCTTCTCACTGAGAAACATTATCTAAAAAAAACATAATCTGTCTCTCCATTTATTTAAGTCTTCTTTAATGTCTTTTTCTGTCTCTTAGTAAAGTTTTGTTTTTTTTTCCACAGAAGTCCTTAGCACACTCACAAAAGATTTAATTTTCCCTTTATGCATTAGATTTTTAAATTATTTTTATTTTACTGTAAATTGCTACATTATAGTCATATATATTTATGGTTTGCAAAGTGATGTCACGATGTATATACATAACAAATCAAACTAGTTAACATATTTATCATATCAAGCAAAGTAGTTTCCCTTTATTCATAGAGGATATGTACCAAGACCCCCAGGAGATGTCTGAAACTATAGATAGTACTAAAACTTTAACTATATCTATATCTGTATCTATATCTATCTAATATTTTTTCTTATAGCCATGCCATGTAATAGTTTAATCTATATATTATGTACAGTAAGAGGTTAATAGTAGCTAATAAGACAGGAGAATGATAATATATTGTAGGAAAAATTATACTGTAGTCTTTTGCGAAATGACTGGGGACGTAGGTTAGTGTTACAGTGTTTTCCTGATGATTGAAAAGTCCTAGGTTCAATCTCCAGTACTACAAAAAAAGAAATAAAAGGAAGTAAAAATGAAAAAAAGAAAGGAAGGAAGGAAAAGAGGAAGGAAGGAGGGAAGAGAAAGAGAAAGAAAGAAAAGAAAGTTATCACTTTTTCTACTTTCATAGTTTCACTTAAAGGAAGCACTTTGCTGCTTCTCTCTGGCATATCGGAATTGCCAGCATCACTACTCTTATATTTGGGAGCCAATGTTAAGTAAAATGAGTACTTGGAAGGCAATAGGCACTGCCATGCTGCAACAATGGATCTGAAAATAAAAAAGATTACTAAATAACTAATGGGCAGGTATCATAGGTATGCTAGACAAAAGTATGATTCACATAACAGGCCATACGGCTGAGCACGGCATGCTGTTTAAAATGGCTTTTTATTTTTTTTCTGGTATTTGACATTTTCAGACCACAGTTAATCAAAGGTAACTTAAACTGTAGAAAGTAAAACTGTGGATAATGTGGGACAATTGCACATTTTGTAGTGAGAACACTTAATGTATTCTTTTGGCAATTTTGAAATATGCATCATTATTTACTCTACTCTCTGCATCAAAGTTTGATTTAGATTCCCTATATAAGTGAGATCATGAGGTGTTTTTACTTCTGTGCATGTCTTATTTCACTTAACAGAACATCCTTCAACTTTCATCCACATTGTTATACATGATAGGCTTTCCTTCTTTTTAAAGAGTTAAAAGTATTTCATAGTGTACCTGTATCACATTTTCTTTATCCATCCACTGATGGACACTAATGTAGGTTCCATTTCTTGATGATTTAGGTTTCTCATGTAAGAGAACCATAAGATACATAAGCAAGAGATAGAGAGGTGGGGTAGAAGAGGGAGAAGGGGATGAACAAGGGAACTAAAGTGTTATGTGCATGTGCAGATTCCACACAAGGAATGTAGACATCATGTACTACAAATAAGTACTAATAAAGAATGAAATAATTGGAAAAAATTATCTAGTATACTTAAACGTAAGTTTCATGTCTATGTTTAAGTGTCTAATCCTTTTTGAGTTGATTTTGATATATGATGTGAGATAAAGGTCTAATTTCATTCTTCTGGAATCAGACATTGAAATTTCTAACACTGTTTATTGAAAAAGCTGCCCTTTTCCCATATTCTGGGCGCTTTTATTTGAAAACAAATTGACCATAAATACAGTTTTGTTTCTGCCCTCTGTTAGTCTATATATCTATTGTATGTGAGTACCATGAAGTTTTAATTTCCCTATCTTTGTAATATCATTTGTAATCAGGGTATAGTCTCATTTTCATTGTTTTTGTTCAAGTCTGCCTTTATTTTTGATTTTGGGAGTGATTGTACATGAATTTGGGGATTTTTTCTGTTTCTGTGAAAAGTGCCATTGGAGTTTTGATAGGGATTACATTGAATGTAAAAAAATGTTGGTTAGTATAGATTTATAACAATGTTAAATATTCCTGTACATGAATGTGAGCTTTATTTCTATTTGTTTGTGTCTTTCTCAATTTCTTTCACCAATATCTTTGAATTTTCACTATCTTAGTGAAATTGACTCTTATTTTTTGTAGCTGTTATAAAGAATATAGATTTCTTGATTTATTTTCACAGTAGCTGCTAGTATATACAATGTTACTGATTTTTATTCTGCAATTTAATTTAATTTATTAGTTCTAGTATTTTTGTTGAAGCATTTAGGGTTTTCTATTATATAAGAACCTGTTATCTGCTAACAGAATCAGTTTCTCTTATTCCTTTCTTATTTGGATGCCTTCTATTTCTTTCTCTTTCATGATTGTTCTGGCTAGGATTTTCAATACTATGTTGAGTAGAAGTGGTAAGAATAAGCATACTTTTCTTATTTTTGACCTTGGAGGGAAAGTTTTCAACTTTTCAAAGTTGAGTATGATAATTGTGGATTTGTCATTCACGGCCTTTATTGTGTTGAGGTTCACTTCTTCTATACCTAATTTGTTGAAAGTCTTCTTTTTAATCAGGAAAATATGTTGAATTTTGTCAAATACATTTTCTACACCTATTGATATAATCATGTTTCCTTTCCCCTTCATGCTGTTAATGTGGTATGTCACATTTATTGATTTACATATGTCAAGCCACCTTTCTTTTTTAAATTTTATTTTAAAGATAGTAAAGTTCAACAAAACATAACAGAAAAAAATCAATCAAAACACAACAGTAGAACTGGTACAGAACTTCAAAGCAAGATACTAGGAAAACAACAGCTACTATAGTATACCTTGTTACCTTCATAATAGTTGACCATTCCATCAGGTATAGTAAAATCAAGCCAAAAACAAAACAGAATAAAACCAATAAAAACAGAATATGAAACAAAGCAAAAAAAATCAGAAAAAAGCAAAATAGTGAGGACAATATTGGGCCTCAAAGACAAGATAGAAGGGAATCCCCCATATTTGCCGCATTGCATACTGTCCCAAGTGATGCTCAGACTGCCGGCTACATTTTGTGGTTCAGTTCTTTGACCCAAGAGAAGGCTCAAAGGAGTTCAGGCCTGGATACATTTTGTGGTTCAGTTCTTTGTGCTGGTGTAGCCATTTACCCAGCTGTCTGGTCAGAGGAAAAAAGTCTCACATGCCATATCACTGGTAAAATGGGGCACAAGCTCTTTTCAGTGTCTGATATCTCACTATGCCTCACTGGGGAAGCAGAGTCTCAGGCCTATTCAGAAAAGAGGACACTTGTCTTGGATACACATTGTTAGCAGGATTGTCAATTAATCAGACATCATTGCTTAGTCTTCCATGTCTGGCTGTTCTTACTGGTGGGACCTCTGTTTGATCAAAGGAGTTGGAGAGAATCAGGAAATTCTGGCCCTGGGTCACCTTCATCTGTTGATTTGGGGTACATAAATGTTCTGTCACTGTTTTGCTTGTCTAGTCCTTATATTTCAAACCAGTTTACCATCTGCTTACCACAGTTCAGAGTTATTTGCATGGCATTATTTGTTGGGATTAAAGTTGTGCTTAGCAGGGAAAGATAAATCTGTCCCGCCTTGTCTCCACTTTAAATCTTCATTCATCTTTTATATATGAGGATACATGTCACAGAAACGTTAAAGCACTTGTCAAAAGTCATACAGCTAGTAAATGGCAGAGGTGAGATTTAAACTCATAAAAGTATTTTTTTCCCCCAAAGCCCATTTTCTTCAGGTTTGAAGATGTTCATCAAATAAACCAAGACACAGAAACTAAAATATCTCCTCCACTTGTACGTATATGAAGTGGGATCCATCTACAACTGATTGTTGTACTGTATAATCTAGGGAGTGGCTGCAGTTTCTCATAAGGGTATGATTCACATAGGAGAAGAATTTGGAGGCAAGGAGCTGACTTAATTTACTTTTCTTCCAAAATTTACTTTTTGGAAAAAAAGAAAAGCTAAGTCACTTTGCAACCAAGATTCTTGTAGTTGAATAATGAACTCAGTCTGCATGTTTGATTATGAGCTACACTTGCCACCTGAGCCTTTGGCAAAAGAATATTATATCACTTTTCCTCACTACTGAACCAGAGAGCATTTTGCTTAAAGCCTCCTAGGTACTGGAGAATACTACATCCTGTTTCTAGAGATATTAATTGACATTCATTAAAAGTCATTATGAAGAATTATCAGACATTCTACAAAGCAGTTTAGCACTTTTGTCTATGTTTTTAAATAATTCCTTATATAGGTTATATACCAAGTAAATAATTTCATTATCTCAGCCCTATTCATGAGTGCAGTTCATATTACACAAGTAAAAATTGCCCACAACCTTACAAAACATGTGATCAATTTCACACTCATCTACTTTTATCCATAAATGAGGTATTTCTCTCCTATTGACTGGTTAAAATTTATGTATCAGTTCTCTCATTTCCTAGTCATAGTGCTAGTATCTATTGAAAGAGGGAATTTTCATACAAGTTCTAAACAATTTCAAATTAAGACACAAAATTTCACAAATAAGCAGATTTTATGAGCTTGTGAAATGGATTTTCAAGTATTCCTTCTTTAATTTTTGGAAGAGTTTGCAGATGAATGATATTTTTAAAATATTGGGTAGAACACAGAGGCAAAGTCATCACTTTCTGAGGCTTTTTTTTGACAGAAGACATTTTTCTTAGTTTAGGAAACATTGTCCAGCCTTACCTGATGCCAAAGCCAACTTGATCAAAGCCAAACAATGGTAATACAAGAACTAAAAATGTATAGGTAAATATTCCTGATGAACATACATGCAAAACTCCTACACAAAACGCTATAAAACTGGATTCAACAGCTCAATAAAAGCTTGATTCATCTAGGCTAATTTATCCCTGAGACGAAAGGTGGCTTGACACGCTGGATCATGGAGGTTTGAACCAGAACTAGCCTGCCTTCCTGGTGAGTGGTGTGCAACCTGCGCAGACTCCAGGAAGAGAAAGCTGTGCCTCCTAAGAACCTGCCATGTTGGGCAGGGAGGCTTCAACCACAAGACAACTAGCCTGCCTTCCTGGTGAGTGGCGCACGACTGGCACAGAGTCCAGGAAGAGAAACATGTGCCTCCCGAGTTTCCACCTTACTGGGTCAGGGAGGTTCGAACCAGAAGACAACTAGCCTGCCTTCCAAGTGAGTGGTATGCAACCAGTGTGGACCCCAGGACGAGAAAGATATGTGCCTCCTGTAAGCCTACCAGTGTGTGGGCTAAGAATCAAGGACGACCCCACCCCATAAACAACCTGCTGGTTCGGAGGACCAGCTAAGTTGACAGCAACTAAGGTACATGAAGGTTTCTCTTTCTCACTGGGGCAAATACTCACTGGATGAGCTCATTAGTATGGTGTAGATGGCAGAGAATACCATCAATGAATTTGAAGATAAATTGATAAAAGTTAATATGAATTGTACAGAGAAAACACACTAAAGAAATAGAAATATAGCTTCCATGATCTGGAAGACAATGAAAAAAAGATCTAATATTTCTATCTTTAAAGTCTCAGAAGGATAGAAGACAATGGGCTGAACTTCCAAAATTTGGCAAAAGACATAGACCTATATATTCAAGTAGTTGAATGAATCCAAAACAAGATAAATCCAAAGTAATTCACACAAAGACACTTTACAATTAAACTTCTGAAAAGTAAAATCTGTATAATAAACATTGAACTATGGTGATGATTAATTTGCATAATTAACAGAAATATCCTGGGCCATACAAAGTGCTCAAATAATGTGGTCTATCTTTATGAGATTCTTACTTTATTTTCCTGGTGGACATTTAGAGATGGTCCCTGAATATGAAAGTATGCAAATTGTTATTTCTAAAAGCAAAGGGTTCTTTCAACATTTCTTATAGGTTTGATTACCTTTTAGTATTGACATGTCCAGTTTCTGTTTGTGAGATGAAGGACAGGCAAGAGAGTACAGGTACACTGTCAGGGTTCTAGCAGGAAAGAGATGATGGGATTGAATGCAGTAATTAGAGAAAATTTATTAAAGCTTCTATTAGCAAAATGTGAGCATGGTCAAGGAAATCCAACAAAGGATGGTATAAGACCTTAAGACTAGAAATACTGGGGAGATTATTGGAATAAAAGTAGAAGGGATCTAATGATGCAGCTCTTAAAACCATTATTCAGCTCACCAAACAGGATGGATAAGGGTAGAAATGGACCTGGGAAAAACTAATACAAGTAGCTAATGTAGGAAATTTAAATCTATCAGTTATTCACATATTAATATAAATTATTTTATGCAGCAACCATAATTATTTCCTCTAGGATAGCTAATTAAAAGAACAAGAACTTGAGGAGAGTGAGAAGAGAGATTATTTTTAGTATAAATTTTTTTACAACAGGGCATCCTGTGTAAAAGGCTGTGGAGGCACCACAAGGATCTTGGGCAGTGTTGAAAAGAGGCTAGCAGAAATACATAGAGAGGAACAATGAATTCAAAATACTCTGCAATTTTATCTTTAGTCCTAGTAGTGTTCAAAACTTCTTTTATTTCCTATGGCACCTCAATTGATATGCCATACATAATGAGTAAGGATAGCTATCTGAGTTTTAGCTCAAAGCTTTTAAAGTTTAACATTGTCTTAGGACTGATTAATTTCTGGGCTTTTACAATTTTGAAAAGATATCTACATTTCTCAAAGCAACTAAGGAGAATAGACATGGTGAACTGTTTCAAAGCAAGAATTTTTTTCTACCCAAATATTGTCAAACCACAGTATACTTAGTGCATTCCCTTGAATATTTTTGGTTACCCTAATAAGCAAATGATTAGAATTTCACTATAGTAGCTCAAAAGACAATTTCTCTTATAGGTGATACTCATCATTAAATGATTCTGAAGCCATATTTGTAAGCATCATTAATGAAAAGAGACACATGATTCATTTCTGTATGCTTTGTAGTATCTCTTGTGATATAATATTCTAACACAGAAACTAGAAGTGTGTGAAAGAGGTACCTGCAACTCAAGGCTACTTATGAGATTTTGGCTTCCTTCCATGATAACATATTGAGTGAGCACAACTGTAGCTTTGGTAGGAAAAATGAAATACTAAGATTTTTGCCTTTCTTTAGGTCTCAGGCCTCCTAAACTAGGAACAACATCCATTGGTTTTGTGTGGTTATGAGAATGAGGGGAACCATAATATAAGTTCACTATGTAAATATGAATTCTATTGGCTCAATAATGTTCTACTGAAAATCAAAAATAAGACCACATTGTAAGGCTCTTGATTTTAAATAAGAAATCATGCCATTATGTTCACTCCTCATTTAGAAGGGAAAAGGAATATTTTCTGCCAGGCTTGTTTTACATTTTGTGGTGGATGCCAGAAGAAAAAGAATTCTTAAAAATATTTACAGATTTTTATGACAGCACTACTCAACATGCATAAACTTGTCTTTTCTAATGGGTAAACAAATGTGACTAACATTTCTATAATGAATAAAATTTGAAAGTCAAAAAACTATGTGGATTTTTATTTACTTTCTCAGAATTACATTTAGGGTGAGATGCAGAATACAGTTATACTCTATGATGTTTTGTCTTTTACTGTTTATAAACAATCTCTGTAATAGGAGGTATGTTAAAGTCTGATATTCCTTATCAATGACATGCCTGATGAAGTCATTGTTAGAACCACTTTGGAAAACTGGATATTTATCTGATACGAATTTATTCAAGGAAAGGGGAAATATATGTACATGCAAAACCTATATGCAACTATTTACAGCAGTTTTATTCATAATCAACCAAAGTGGTACCAACCCAAATGTAAAGGTAAGTGAATGGATAAATGAATGCTGATATATCTATTCCTACAGTGGAATACAGTTCATCAATAAACTAGGAGCAAAGTGTTGATGCATACAAAATATAGATGAATCACAATTATTTATTGCCATGTGAAAGTAAACAGATTGAAAGGACAATATATTGTTTGATTTTGCTTGTATGCCATTCTGGAAATGGAAAGAAAACATAAGAATGCAAATCAGACTAGTGGTTTCCAGTGAGTGTGTGAGTGGGAGTGTTGTCTGTAAAGGGGGCAGAATGAAACTTTTTTGATTTGTACTGTGGTTGAGCAGCTATATCCATTTGTTAAACACATAGAACCATACTCCAAGAGTGAATTTTACTGTATCTAAATAAATTTCAGTTAAAAACACATTGTAAAATATTATTTGGCCAAGCCGGGCATGGCAGTGTATGCCTTTAATCCCAGTACTCGGAAGGCTGAGGTAGGTGGAGTGTTGTGAGTTTGAGGCTGCCTTGGGCTACAATGTGAGTGCAAGGTCAGCCTGAGCTACATAGTGTGACCCTGTCTCAAAAAACTAGAGCCGGGAGTTTGTCTCAGTGGCTTAAGCGCCTGCCTGACAGGTGCGAGGTTGTGAGTTCCATCTCCGGTGCCACAAGATATTATTTAGCCATCAGAACTGTTGATTACACAGAGCAGATACTTAGAGAAATTTCCAAGGTTTCTGTTTCTCTTCTTAACCATGCTTTAGCTGGTTGTTGGCACACTCACGTTTCTGCCAAAAAATGATGCAGGTTAAAATGAGAAAGGGGCAAACTTTTATGTGATATCTATTATGGAAAGTACAAAGACTCATATAGAAAAATACAGGCCTAAATTTAGATTTGGGTGCTTGTTAAGGAATTCAAGTGTCTGGGTTTGGAAGAATGAGAGCCCAAAACGATTTTTTAAAAAATGAATTATATTTATGAATATGTACTATATTATAAACTAAAACAGAAATATTAAAAATATTACATAATTCATTTAAAATGACCACTAATATAGTCATTATATGTTAACATAGCATGTATTTTTTAAAAAAAATATATACATTTTTGAAAATAAAAAATAATTGTGAAAAGTGACAATTTTACACTTTTGCAAATCTCTAACATTTAGTTTGATAGAAGACAGCTGCATTTTCATCTGCTTCTACATCTTATCTATTCTGATACCGTGCTATACTGTAAAATTGTAAAAGGGTGAAAGAAAGGAAAATAATATTTTAATAGTATTATGAAAATACTTTTGCTCTTACGGACACCAGAGAAAGTATTGGAGACCTGCAAGAGTCACCAGACCACACTGTGAAAAATAGCTGTTCTGCACTATCATATAGGACAAAGGACATAGAATTTATGAAACACTATGAAACAGACACTGCATAATGCTTCACATTCATTATTATTGTCTTCATTTTATAGATGAGGAAACAGAGATTGAAGAACATCAATAGATTTAGATCACACTAGTAGTAAATGGCAGAGTTTGAATTGAAATCCTTCTAAAGCAAAGGTATTCTTCCCTGTACCTGAGTCCATTTTTACTGCTAATTAAAATGTGGCCATAGAATCAGTAGTTGAAAAAAATAGGATTTTATATTACTCAGGCAACTAGAAATTTTATATGATTATTGCTGCAGCTCGAGTGTTCGGAAATTATTTCTTATAAAATTGACAGGTGTTAATGACTCTTGAGGAAAAACATGCATTAATGCTAGAAATACATTCCAATATCTCCTTTCAAAATCCTCCTCTCCCTATCTTTTCAAATTTAGAGTACAATCACCCCCTCAACTACGTTTTTATCCCGCAGTATCTTTTGCATGTATGGATCGATAAAACTAATTCTCATGTAGGTGTTAGGGATTTAATGATATTCTCTGAGGAATATTTTTACTACCTGAGGTTGAGGAATGGCTCTTATTCATCTTTGTAACCCCAGAAACTTGGTCTGGAACCGTCAGTGTTTAATAAATGTTGATTGCCTTTATATAAAGTCAAAGAAGGAGTTCTTGAAACCAAAGAAAGAGTTGAGAGGCATCAACAGGAGAAATATATTTATTGGGTCCAACAATTCATAGCCTTCATAAAATTATTTAACTATATGAAATCACAATAACATTTACTATAATGTAAATGCGTTTTAAATTCAGTTTGATTTAATTGCTCTAGAAACAATGAAATGTACATATTGTTAATTTCATAATTTACTTTCAAGATATTTAAATCAGTCCTTAATTAGCAACATTAAAACTAACATTTTTGTTGCATTATTTTTATGCTGTTAATTTTTCTTTATGGATGTTGGAGGGATCGAGATTGAGTGAAACTCCATTTCAACTGACAGAGTTGTTAATTACTTCTCTCATCAATGGGTTTTCTTTTTTGTAGCTTGCGTGGTGATCAAAAGAAATTTTGTAGTCATCTTTTACATTTGTTCCATCTGGAAGTAGATCTAATCTAAGCAGGAAGAAACCTGTTCATTGGGTAGAAGATCAAAATAGGAGTATGTCACATAGAATATATATGCTTTAACATGTGCACAATATTAATATTAATTTTGTCTGTATGTTAGATGCAGGTTTTACAAATCTTCAAAGGAGCAATACAATGATTATTGTGTGCAGTGATTAAGGAAATTTGTTTCTAATTGTATTGTTTTTTTGTTTTTATTTTTCGTTAGTATATGTTTGAATTACATAATGATTACATTCATGGTGGGGAGGTGGTACATGAACATAATGAGACAAAAGAGTAGGGCTTGGCAAAAGCTGGCTGGGAAAGTAGGCATGACCTGTTACATAATTACAAAATTCCAGGACAGTCCCCAAAACCCTGCACATGGACTTCTCTTGAAAACTTGAGCAGCCTAAACTAACAGCCTAAACCTGATGCCAGCCTGAGAAGGAAAAAATACAAAAGGAAAATCAACATTGAGTTTTTTGCTGCTGTGTTCTTTCACAGTAGCCTGCTCTTATCCTATAAATCACACTAATTTTTATACTTTCACACGGCCCAAACTCACTGTGCTGAGCCTGTTTCTTTTCTTGCCTTTAATAAATGTGAAACTTTACTACCATTTGCATTTGTCTTGACCAATTCTTGTTCAGGACAGAAAGAACATAGAACTACCTTAGGTGACTCCAGCATCCCAAAACCTAGTAACTGTAACCGATCTGTATCCTTTTTAAAATTCCCACACTCCCCTCCCTCTTCCTCCCTCCATCTCTTGATCTTCTTCCCATTTGAAAAAGATCTCCCGACTGTCTATTTTCTATATTTCTTTCTCTCTCTCTGTCTTTCTGTCTGTCTCTCTCTCTGTCTCTCTCTCTCTATATATATATGATTTCTCACATAACTGGAAAATAGGCATGTTTAAAAAATAGTAGCTTCCAGCTAGAATTCATTCCAAAAATCCTGATGGCAATTGGATCATGCTTCATGCAATAGTATTAAATCTTTGTTGTGTGGTTTGCAATTCATTTATTTCCTCTGTCACAATTTTAAGACCAATACTGAGTTTGTTTATCAATAAATAGTGATTGTTAAACAGGGTTACTAAATTTTGTCTTGGTGTGGTTGCCTTGTATAATAATGAAAAACATTTCCTATCAATTTGTACATAGATGGCTCCTGTTATAAAATCCAAGTGATAATACTATGCCCATGCTTTTGACAGAAAAAGAACAATCTTAGAGGAATTCAGCTGTTAAACGTACAAGTTCTTAGATATTTGGAATCTAATACCACTATCAGTTACTTTCTATGTACATTAATGTCTTACTTCTATGCTAAGCTTTGGATTTCTTAACAAAAGGAATCACCATCTATGTGTTAAAATTATTCTAGGTAAGATCATTTCTGTTTCATAGAGAATATTTAAATGTTACTGGAGCTTTCTTTTATTCATCACTGTAGTGTGTAACTGAAGAGCTTACTGAGTTAATTAGATTTAGATAAGTAGGCTGAAGTAATAGCACACTGTGGATCTTGCTAAGAGTTTCTTACTTAAGAAATAAAAATGACAAATATCTTGTAGTCACTTTTCTAATCACTTCTTTTCTCCACTAAAAGCTTACTTCAGTGTGAAATGATTCTTTAACTCTTAATATTTCCTTTGTAGAAATATTGTGGTTAGTGTAATAGATTTGGTCTTTTTCACCTCATTACTTCTCTGCAAGACAGGTGAAATGATATGGCCAAATTAATGAGTTTTAGTCCAAATCCAGTATTTGACAACAGTCTTCCCTTTCACTTAAAAGTGATCTGCATCATATTTTACTCATTTTTGTTAAAGGAAGGACTCCCCATGCATCCCATGGGAAGAATCCTGCTCTCATACAGCAATGCTTGTGACTAGGTAGGTATCACTGTTAACTCTAACATAAAGTGAGAGGGAAATCCTTTTGGTCAATAATAAGATCTAGAACAGAACCTGTCACATGGTATTTGCCCAAAGTTAAATCCTTGCCTGTAGATTTTGCACCCTGGCTGTGGCCACCTGTCAACTATAGGCCCATTCTGTGTTTTTTTTTCCCTCCACATGGATCCACAAAGGCACTGACCAAATAACTGATCTGATCATGGATGATCCCCAAGAAGAGCTCAAGGCTATTGTAAACTACAGAAAAAGTATGGAAATTTACTCCAAAACTGACTCCTTCACAGACTAGAGTTGTAGAAGAAACTCATCTAACACCTTCCATACTGTTAGAGAGTGTTTAATCAGGTACCATTTTGGGAAGGGGTGAGTTGTTTAAGACTGAGTCACAGAAAAACTACAGCAAGGTCATGCCTCTACTTGGATGGTCGCCACAGTCAGGGGCGTGTCGACAGATGGTTCTGAATCAGTGACAGACAATAAGAAACTCATAGGCCATAAAACTAGGTGAAGAAAATCATGCCTTTCTGGATTTTAAAATTACATATCCCAGAAAGAAACCATTCATTCAAGAAATCTGCCTCAGCTTGCTGGCCACCACCATTGGAAGGCTTGCTTCCTGTGAACAGCCAGTGTGAGCAGGGAGACCCAGCCTGATAAGCCCTGTGCAACTGCAGGCTACCATTGGAGAACCTTGCTTCAATCAAGCAGTCAGTGCCCACTGTCAGAATCAGACAAACACACCCCTGTGTGCCTACTGTCATTGGAGTCCTGGTGTAGACATGCGGGCTGAAAGAAGAAGCAGCCCCCTCCCCATGCACTTCTGGCCATCAGGAAAGACCCAGTGTAGCTGCATGGGTCTGGAAAAGCCCATGCCATACCCTGCTACCTCCCTGGGAACATAGGTTCAGAAAAACCCAGGTGTCTGTCCCAGTCCCCTACACCATGGAGAGGCAGTGAATGTAGGAAGTGTCTAGGACCCTCACAACCAGCTTGTTGGGAGGAACCCAGGAGAATGTCAAGACAAAGAAGCAAAAGGCAATCTTAGATTTTCAACCCACACAGAACAAGTCTGGAAGATATACTCATTGAAGAAAATGGAAGTCACACACCTGAAATCTCCAAGAGGATAGCAACTGAGGTAAAGAAACAATTTCATGAGATGGTAAAAGTAATCAAATCAGAATGTGTCAGGTGAAAGAAGAAATCACAAGCATAATGAAAGAATTACTGATTATATCTATAGAAGACATAGATAAAAAGAGGAACATAGGAAAATGATGGAAACTTGAAATGAACAATACAGGAAGGAATTACAATGCAAGAAACAGATTCAAAGAGATATCCAGGAAATTAAAAAGTTGATTGAAAGCTGGCAAAACCGCTTGAAAGAAACTTAAGATAGACTTTCAGACCTTGAAGACAAGATCACAGCTAGTGATCATGAAAGGAAAGATCTTTTAAAAATAACAAGGACAGTGGCTTAAGCACCTGCCTGGCAGGTGTGAGGTTGTGAGTTTGATCCCCAGTACAAAACAAAAAAGTTTCCAAAAATAACAAGGAACTAGGAAATAACAATTCAATGACTGCAAGATGATGCAAAGAAAAACAATTTAAGAGTGATAAGTATCTGCAAAGGAGTAGGGGTCAACACAAATAAAATAAAAAGACTTTACAAAATTAATAGCAGAAAACTTCCCAAACATGGGAAAAGGATCTATCATACAAAAAAGTGAGGTATATAGAACTCCAACTAGCCACAACCAAAGTAAATCTACACTCAGGCAAATAATAATCAAGATATCAGAAATTCAGCACAAGAACAGAATATTAAAAGCTGTTAGAGAAAAGAAACAGGTCACCTATAAAGGAAAACCCATCAGAATCCTGGCAGACATCTCAACAAAAAAATCAGGTCAAGAAGAGTTTGGAGTGAAATGTTTCAAATCCTGAAAGAAAACAACTTCCAGCCCAGGTTGATGTGCCCTGCAAAACTATCTTTCAAAATTGATGGAAAATGAGATACTTCCGTGATAAAGAACAACTGAAGGAATCTGTGACCACCAAACCAACCCTGCAGAGAGCACTGAAGAATATTCTAGAGAGAGATGAAGATGATCATGGTTCCAGGAACAGTAGTGGAGGTGGATCCCCAACAAGACAGGCAGCTGTATGAAAAGGAAAAACGGAGGGCCAACAACTGGAGGATATCATGGCAGGGATGAACCAATGTATGCCAGTTGCAACCATTAATGTAGATGGCTTCAATTCACCAATAAAATGAAACACAGGGAGAGTGGATCAAGAAACAAGATCCACCAATATGCTGAATACAAGGAACACATTTAACTCAAAAGGAAATTCATACACCAAAGTCAAAGGAGAGAAAACAATTGTCCCATGTGACAGAAAACCAGAAAAAAGCAGGGGTAACATCCATCAACTACAGAATGGATAAGAAAGATATGGTATTTTCTTATAATGAAAAGCTACACAGCTATAAAGTAGGGTAATCTCAAGGCTCTTGTAAGTAAATGGATGCAACTGGAGATCATGCTCATGGGTGAAACAGTTTGAACTCATACTAGTGAACACTGAGTTATCTCCCTAGCATAAAAAACTGAAGGAGTTAGTGGGACTCAAAAAGCATAATAGATATGAAAGTGATAGGCTATTTTCAAGAAAACAAGAGACGTTAAAGTATCCATTGTTCATCTTCTGTAATCTTGTTTTTGAGTCCTAAAATGCTTTCATTCTCTTGCTTTGATTGGTTTTAGTTTGTTATCTATTGTTTGATTTTATTATGTGTGAAGGTATGGACAGCTATCTTGAAGAAAACAAGAGACATTATGGTAGCCATTGTTGATTTCTTATTGTCTTGTTTTGAAGTCCCATAATGCTTTCATTCTTTTGTTTTGATTGGCTTGATTCCATTTTGTTTTGCTTGATTGTATTGTGTGTGAAAGCATGAACAGCTATTTCAAAGAAAACAAGAGACATTATGGTAGCCATTGTTGATTTTCTGTTGTTTTGTTTTGAAGTCATGTAACACTTTCATTATTTTATTTTGATTGGTATTGTTCTGTTTTGTTTTGTTTGATTTATATAGTGCGTGATGATATAGACAGGTATTTTGAAGAAAACAAGAGACATTATGGTAGCCATTGTTGATTTCCTATTGCCATGTTTTGAAGTCCTGTGTTGCTTCCATTATTCTGTTCTCATTTGCTTGGTTCTTTTTTTTTAAATTTTATTCTCTTTAAAATAAAATAAAATAAAATAAAATAAAATAAAAAGAAACCATTCATTTAAAAAGGCAGATGGGTTTTTTGGGGGGAGAGACTTGATTTGATATTTTCTTTTATTGAGTTATTGGAGTTTGGAGTTTTTCTACTTTTTTTCTTTTTCTTTGTTTTCTTTTCTACTTTAATTAATACTCTTCTTAGTTTTCTTTTTTGTTTTTTATTTTTCTGATTTGCTATTTTATGTTACTTTTATCTAACAGTATTAACTTCATTTTACTTCTCAAGAGGAACCTTTACTTCAATTTTCTTTCCTTCTTCTCTTCTTCCATTGATACATGTTCACATTATGTCTTTTTTCATTTTTCTTTCTCTTCCCCATTTATCTTTACTTGTATAAACATGAAGCTTTATGAATCTTTAGTTTTTGTCTTTCTGTGGTTTTTCTATTTTTAAAATGTTACTTTGTTTTTATTTTTATTAGCATATTTTTGCAGTACATAATGATCACATTCCCTATGGGGAATTGGCACAAGTATATAACATGTCTTAATTCTTTTGCCACCCACTACTCTTCCTTTCCCTCCCTTCCCTCCATCTATTGATCCTTTTCCCACTTGGTAAAGATATAACTCTCTACTTTTTATTATCTATCTTGTATTTTACTCTTTATATATGTTTTGGGCTTCTAATACAAGAAAAAAAACTTGTGATATTTAATCTTTTGCATCTGCTGTATTTCACTTCTAGAAGTCCAACACAAGAATCAATTCTTAAAAGTGATTAGAGAATGAAAGAATCTCTTATAAATTTAAACCCTTTAGAATATAGTTGACTTCATAACATGAACTTTAAAGGCCAGAAGGGCTTGAAATGAGGGGTTTCAAGCCCTGCAAGAAAACTGTCAATCTGGATGAATATATTCTGCAAAATTATCTTTCAAAATTGTTGGGGAGCTTTCCATGATAAAAACACCTTACGATATTTATGAACATCAATCCAGGACTCCAAAAAATTATCAAAGATATCCTAGAAAGAGACAATAAAGTTAACAATGTAAAAAAAACTGAAAGAATAAATTTACCAGGTAGGGTTAGCAACTAATTAGGAAAATGAAAAAAGCAAATCAACAAGAGAAAAATACTGTAATGAGAGGAATCCGTCGATACCTTTCAATACCAACTCTCAATGGAAGGGTCTCAATTCTCTAATCAAAAATACATATTGGATAAATGGATAGAGAAAAAAATCCAATGGTATGCCCCATATTAGAAACACATTTAACACAAAAATAAATTCATAGACTAAAAAACAAAGCATGTGAAACACTATTGCATGCAATTGGAAACTAAAATCCAGTAGGAAGCACCTTTCCTACTTTCAGACAAAAAGGACTCCAAGGCAAAACTGATCAGAAGAGGCAAAGAAGATCACTACATATTGATGAATGGAATAATTCAACATAAAATAATAAGAATTGTAAACATATATACACCAAACATGGACACATACAACGTCATAAAATACACTACTGGTCATGAATGATGAGGTAAACATCAACACTATTATATAGTGGTGTAACTCAATACACACTGTCACAAATAGATATATCAACTAGACCATAAAATCAACAAAGAAATATCAGAGTTAAACCAAACCTTTGAACAAACAGACTTAGCAAATATCTAGAGTTTTCTACCTAACAACAGAGTGCACATTCTTCTCAGCAGCACATGGAAATTTTGCCAAAACAAACCATATACAGACCAATGAACCATATTTAAGTACATGCAAAAAATTGTAACTATGATATGTATGTTATCAAATCATAGTGAAATGTAACTAAAAATCAAGGGCAAATGAAAACAAAAATTATGGAAGTTTGTGAAAATTAGCAACACCCTCTTGAATCATCAATGGGTAGCAGAAGAAATCAAGAAAAGACACAATTCCTAGAATCAAGTCATAATGCCTGTACAATATATCACTATGAGACACAATGAAAGCAGTCTTAAGAGGGAGGTTTATAGCTGTGAATGGTCACATTAAAAAACATAAAAATCCAAATAAATAACCTAATAATACATGTCAAGGTCCTAGAAAAAGTAATATCCAAATCCAAAGCTATTAAAGGAAACTATAATGATCACAGTAGAAATTAATGAAATTGAGATTGCAGAATATACAAAGATCAATGAATAGAAGAACTGCTTCTTTGAAAGAATAAACACTAAAAAAGAAAAAAATATTAGCCAATCTTACCAAAAAAGTTAAGAGTGGACTAAAATCAATGAAATAGAAATGAAAAAAATGAAAGGACACCATCAGAATTTAGAATACTACGAGCAATATCTCCAAAAACTTGTATTCCAATGAATTAAAGAATTCAGAAGAAATAAATAGATTTACAGATACATATGAATTACAAAAAATTAGCCAAGAAGATATAAAACCCTGAATAATCTGGTAATAGGCAGTAAAATTAAAGTATTAATAAAACACCTACCAACTAAGAAAGCCTAGGTATTTATAGATGCAGTGTAAATTTCTATAAGAACTTCAGCTAAAGTCTAATGTCAGTACTACTCAAACTTTTTAATGACATTGAAAGGGAAGTAGTACTTCTACATTCATTCCTTGAAAATACCATTACCCCAATTCTAAAACCAGACAGAATGCCAATTAAAAAAGAATTACAGGTCAGTCTAGTTAATGAACATAGACACAAAAATTCTCAACAAATTACTGGCAGAAAGGATGCAACAAATCATCAAGAAGATTGTACATCATTAACAAGTAGGCTTCATCCCAGGAATGCAAGCCAGGGATGTAAGGGATGGTTCAACAAACCCAAATCAACAAGTGTAATACATCACATAAACAGAAGCAAGGGCAAAAATCTCATGACCATCTCAATAGAAAATATTTGTTACAAAATCTACCATCCATCCATCCATCATAAAATTCTTGAAGAAAATAGGTAAAGAAAGACCTTATCTCAGCCTGATAAAAACCATTTAGGACAACATATTGCCAACATCACATTAAATGGAGAAAAATGAAAAGTTTTTCCTTTAAAATCAGGAACAAGAAAAGAATGTCCATTATCACCACTGTAGTTAATATACTTAAACATTTGCCAGAGAATTTACTCAAGAGAAAGAAGTAAAAGGGATGTATATATCCCTATACAGAAAGGAAGAAGTCATATTATCATTTGCAGATGACATTATCCTCTACATAGAAGATCAAAATAATTCTCCAAGACACCTAGAACTAATAGTTAAACTCAGCAATGGACCACAATGCAAATCATCAGAGCAATCAATAGTGTTCCTCTATACCAATAATGAACTCAATCAGAGACTAATTAGAAAATAAACCATTCATAATAGCATCAAGAAAAATATTAAATACTTAGAAATTAACCTAATCAAGAAAGTGAAAAACCTTTACAAAAATCTACAGTACCGTGAAGGAAGAAATTAAAGAGGACATCAGAAAATGGAAAGATATTCCCTGTTCTTGGATAGGTAGAACCAATATAGTCAAAATGACCATATTTTCAATAGGGATATAAATAGGAAACCCTTCAGAACCTTGACACAGTTTGGAGGAGACCACATTTTTAATCCCAGGGAAAAGTTATTGGAATTTCAATAAGTAATTTTAATCTACCACTTCCAGTGCAACCCATGGCAAGAATAAAGAAACGAAGACATATGTAGTTATGGGAAGCCAAAGTTAGAACAATGGATAACTAGAACAAAGGCCTTGATTGAGGGCTGAACTAAGGATTTATTAATCCATGAAGAGGGGAGTGGTTCAGGGATGAATGACTGTGGCTCAGGGATGAGTGACTGTGAGAATAGTGGGAAGTACTTGAGTGCTGTGAGCTAGGCTAGGTTGGAGGCCTGAAATCACCTCTGCAATATGCAGAAAGAGAGAGGTATGCAGAAGGAGCAATCTGCATATTATATATTGTGAAAGTACCTATTGTTTTGGAGTCAGTGTTTGAGTTTCAATGGGTAATCGTCATGCCTCGAGATGTTACAGCTACTTTCTCTAAGATCAATCCCAACCAACAGTGTAGTGTCACTTGACCTAGTTCACACATATTACTTGGGAGCCATAGGCGGGGCATCACTGATCTATGGCACTGATTGCTTGTTTTCTTTCTTTCTTTCTTTCTTTCTTTCTTTCTTTCTTTCTTTCTTTCTTCCTTTATTTATTTTAAAGAGGAAAAACAGGAAAATTGAAAAGCAATGAAACAAATAAAGAAAATAAAAACAAAAAACAAATGACAACAGCAAGCAAAAAAGTATAATGACACAGGATTTCAAAACAGGATGATAGAAATTTAATAATTGTTGTTATATTGCATATTGTTATTTCCAAAATAGTTGCTCACCTTACCAGATAGAGGCATGCAAAATTAATCAAATAATATGATTTCCCTTTTTTCTCTTTCACTATATTTATTATTATTTTAGGGTTTTATTTACTTTCAGTTTCTTACATGTATGGGAGTCTGATTTATTTCACTTATGAGTATGGTCTCTAGATGCATCCATTTACTTTTAAAAGCCTCTAGTTTATCCTTCTTTATAGCTGAGTAGTGTTCCACTGTATAAAAACACTACTGCTTTTTTATTCGTTCTTTAGTTGATGGGCATTTGTGTTATTTCCAAGATCTGGCTATTACAAACTGTACAGCTAAAAACAAGAATGCACCTATATCTTTGTGATACGATGTTTTCAATTTTTCTGGAAGAATACCTAGAAAGGCAATAGCTGGATCAAATGGAATCTCTAATCCTAAGTTTTTGAGGAACCTCCACACTGATTTCCACAGTAGCTTTATCAGTCTACACTCCCACCAACAATGTAGAGGTGTTCCTTTTACCGCACAACCCCTCCAGCTTTTGTTATGTGTTCATTTCTTGATATTAGACATTTTTTCTGGAGTGAGATATCTCAGTGTTGTTTTAATCTGAATTTCTCAACTGACAGATGATGTTGAACACTTTTTTCATATATTTATTTGCTTTTTGTACTGCTTTGAGAATTGTATGTATTTCTGAGAATTGTGTATTCAACTCAGATGCTCATTTTTGGATTGAGTCTTGGAATTTTGGGGGCCTGATGTTTTTCACTTCTTTATATATTCTAAATAGAAGTCTTTTGTCAGAGTAACAATTGTCAAAAATCTTTCCCAATCTGTGGGTTTTCTTTTCACTCTGCTAGTGATTTCTTTGGATGTGAAAAAACATATTAATAAGATGAGATCCTGGTTGTTGATTGTTTGAAGTACTTCCTGTGCAGTTTGATTTTTGTTCATGAACTCTCTGCCTACCTCTATGTCCTTGAAGTTTTTGTGTTGCAGTAAATTTAGTGTTTCTGTCTTAATACTTAGATCTTTGATCCATTTTGACTTTAGTCTAGTGCATGGTGGTGGGCAGGGGGTCTCGTTTTAGTCTTTGGCATGTGGAAAGCTAACTTTTCCAGCATGTGTCATTGCTTTAAAGACTACACATCCCTATCTCAGCTAGATCCATTTGCATTGCTTAAAGTCAATTGGAGGGATAAAGACAAATCTTAGCCAGCTCTGTACATATCAATACAAGCAACCAGGGCCAGATTTAGCCAAAATGCAGACAATTGTTCTTCTTCCAAGGAGAGTAGTCCTGGTGGTCCTCCACAGATATTCAGATTTAGTGCAATTTCAATCAAAATAGCAACAACATTCGCATAGATAGACAGAAAAAACAGTTCAAAAATTCATATGAAAACTGAAGAGACCCTGGAATAGCAAAAGCAGTCTTGGATAACATGAACATACTAGGAGGCATGGCAATCCCAGATTTCAAGCTGTATTACATAGCTACAGTGCAAAAACAGCATGGTGATGGCAGAAAAATCAGACATGTCAGTGAATGGAAAAGAATAAAGGATGCCAAATCTACTCCAGGTACTTTCAGATATCTGATGTTAGATAATGTGGCCAAAGACATGCATTGAAGAAAAGATACCCCCTTTACCAAAAAGTACTGGCAAAACTGGCTATCCATATGCAGAAGGTTGACTCTAGACCAATGTATCTCACAATATACTAAACTAAAATAAAAATTAATCAAAGATATAAATGTTGAAACAGGAACACTTAATCTTCTAGAAGATAAAACAGGTGTGACTTTTGAATTCATAGATACAAAGACTTTCTGAATAGAATGTCATTTTCACAAGAAACAATAACAAAAATAAACAAATGAGAGAACTGTGCAGAGATCCAGGGACCCACAGTGAGGTCTGTGGGACCAGAAAGCCATGCTAGAGACCTAACCACACAAAGGAACAATTGTTGAGGCCATGGTAGTTGAGAGGAAGTGCCGAGAGCTCTGCAGACAACCAGCGTCCCTCAGTGAGGCCCGTGGGACCAGAAAGCTTCACCTACAGACCCAGGCACACTTGGGAACACTTGGTGAGACCATTATGATCAGGACACCACACCCAGAGATGCACCACCATCTGCAACCCTCAGTGAGGCCCAATGTGGGACAGGCTGCTAGTGTGAGAAGCAACTAGGACTTGGCATCTGGCTAAAAGGAACAGAGACAAATGCCAAAATGAAGGAATAAAATGCAATCTCAAACCTCCAGCCCATCCAGAACAAGTTCAGGAGACTTAGACATGGAAGAAAAGGGAAACCACACACCTGAAATTTCTGAAATGATAGCAATGGAAGTGAAGAAAGATGAGGTTGTAAAGGAAATCAGATCAGAAATAATCTCTCAGGTAAAAAAAGGATAAACAGAATGAAAGAACTGGTGAGTATATCCGAAGAAGACAAACATAAAAAATAGAGGAGCATAGGAAAATGATGGAAATTTTGAATGGGCAATATAGGAAATAATTAGAACGCATGAAGCAGATTCAAAGAGACACCCAGGAAATCAAACATTCCATAGAAAGCTGGCAAACTGCCTGAACGAAACTGAAGATAGCCTCTCAAAACTTGAAGACAGGATTGTAGTTAGTGGTCATGAAAGAAAAGATCTCTTAAAAATAGTGAGGAATCAGGAAATAAGAATTCAAAAGTTCCTAGATGATGCAAACAAAAACCATATAAGATTTAAAGGTGTCAACAAAAAAGGAGTCAACACAAATGATGTAAATAGACAATGTGCAGAAGTAATAACACAAGCATAGGAAAAGAACCTGACATACAGATAAGTGAGGCATATACAACTTCAAGTAACTATAACCAAAATAAATATAGGAATAGACATATAATAATCAAGATCCAGAAATTCAGCACAAGAACAAAATATTAAAAGCTGTTATAGAAAAGAAACAGATCATCTATAAGGTAAAGTCGATCAGAATCATGGCAGACTTCTCAATACAAAATTCTCAAGGCAAGAAAAACTTAACATGAAGTATATGAAGGCAGGAAAGAAAACAACTTGTGACCCACACTGATTGTCTTGTTTACTTTTATCTCATTTCTGAGACAAAATACTTGACACCCAAAATGAAGGAAGGAAAGGTTTATTTAGCATACAGTTTTTTGGAGGTTTTAGTCCATATTTAGCTGGCTCCAAGGCAGGATGTTGTGGCTCAGGGTTAACCACTCATGGCAGCCAAAAGTGACAAAAGCAAAAGGGGCAAAAAGGGGAGAACCACAGAGAGAAGTCTCTTTCTGTCCCTTATATTGTATGTAGGTCACACTCACATCCAAAACCCCAGCATTTGACCATGAGTCATTCACAAACTCTAGAAGCCCACCTCTGTGACTGCATGAAGCTTTGGGTGGACATCAAACATTCTGCCCCTGGCCCCAAAGACTCTTGCACATTTTTTATGCAAAAAGATGTTTAGTTCATCTCCAAGAGTTGCTAAAATCTTGAAAATTTCACCATTGCTGAAAGACCCAAGTCCCAAGCCTCCTCCGAGATTTAAGGCAAACTTTTAGCTGTGAGCCCCTGTACAAATGAAAAGATAGTTAAGCACTTCCAACATTTAATGGCACAAGATAAAAATATTCATTCCAAAAGGTACAAACGAGGATACAGGATTGGGATCAAAGGAAGTCCAAAATCAAGCAGGGCAAATATTATGTCCCGAAGTTCCATGTGGAACATCCTAAGCTATTTTTGGCAAGTTGTGAGCTTCAAAAGGATCACATAACTCTGCCCCTATGGCACTTCCATTGGTGGTAGCTCCTATGGCTGCTCTCTTAGGTCTGCTCTGCTCAATCCTTGCAGCTTTCCTTAGATGATCCGTGCTTCTGGTTTTTCCAAACTTCTGGGTTCTACATTGCACCTTTGGTTTTAAACTCACAGCTTTACACACTGCCCTCTCAGGGGCACATTGCCTGACCTCTCAGGCCTTCTGAAATCAGAATGGAAGCCTTTTTAACCTCAGAAGTCTTGCTTTCTGTATGCACCTAAAACAAGTGCCATGTAGATGATGCTGAGGTATGCTGCCAGTTGGAGCAGTAGGCAGACTTTCCTCTCTCCTGTCTGTAGGGTTCGAATGCCTGGATCATTGAGAACTCTGAACCTGATTCTAAGGAACAAATTCTCTATGCCACCACCACTCCGGAATCAGGTGCAGCCACCACCTCCATTCTGGAACATAGTGTGGCTACCACCATTCTGGAACATGGTGCTCTGCAGCTATCTTTTCAAAGCAAAGTCTTTCACTTTTGCAGTTTTGAGGCTGTAAAGTGTGGAGACCCACTGCTGCTTGTGATGCCCTAAGGCTATTTTTATACACTCCTGTTCCTTCTCAGCAATAGAGATCTTGGCTCTATCTTTTCAGTCCACAGCTTTACTGGAGCTTTTTATCCTGGCCAAAGTCACAATCTTTTAAATCACTCTGCTGGGCTCTTTGCTCTTGACTCAACATAAATCTGGCAAAAAGTTCCCAACAAGGGCCATGCCACTGCCTCAACATTAGACTGTTTTGAAATTTTTTCTGCCAGATTAAATTGTCCACTGCCCTTAATCTCAGTCTCAGGCAAAGTCTCTGAACATGAGCAAAATGCAGACAAACTTTCTGCCAAGCCATAACACACATCGTCTGGAGTCCAACAACCAATGCACACCTTCCTCCCAGCAGAAACCTGAGCCTGGTCTTTATTGGTTTTCTACTCTTCTGAGCTCTGACCAGAATCTCCCATACAGAACTGCCTAAGCCGTTCCATCTCTATACTTTCAGGTGACATCTCTTAAACTTTTTGAACTCTTGCCCCAAGCCATTCCCAAAGGCTCTTGAACCACATGACCAGGTATAGTCACAGCAACGACCTCTCTCCTCTGGTATTAAATTCTATCTTGGTTATTTTTTTCTCATTGCTGAGACAAAGTACCCAACCTCCAAAATTAGGGAAGAAAATGTTTGTTTATCTTACAGTTTTTTTTTGGAGGGTCGTGTCACTGAGGGTTAAATGTTCATGGAGGCCACAGAGACAAGAGCAAACTGTGAAAAATGGTGGCGGAGAATGGAGAGAAGACTCTTTCTGCCCCTTATATTGTATTTAGGCCACACCCACTTGGGTGTAGCACTCACACCCATAATCCCAGCATTGGACCATTATTCATTCACAAATTCTAGAAGCCCACCTGTATGACTGCATGTGACTTTGAGGGGAAATCCATACTCGAACTATAACACTGATGTGCCCTGAGAAACTATCTTTCAAAATAATGGAGAAATAAGATACTTTCACAACAAAGAGCAACTGATGAAATTGTTGACCACCAATCCAACACTACAAAGCATACTAAAAGGTATTCTAGACAGACAAAAATGACCACAATTCTAAGAACAACAGCACAAAGAAACCACCAAGCAGGGCAAGCAACTAAACAGAGGGGGAAAGCAAGGAACAAAGAGGAGGAAAATCACATGACAGAGATAAGCCAATAAATACCACTTATAACCATAAATGTAAAATCCAACAATATGCTGTATAGAAGGAACATGTCTAACTCAAAAGGAAATTTATAAACTGAAAGTCAAAGAATGGAAAACAATACTCCATGCAACAGGAAAGCAGAAAAAAGCAGGGGTAGCTCTTCTGTTTTACAGACAATGTGAACTTCAAAACAAGAATGATCAAAAGAGATAAAGAACATCACTACATACTTGGTAGGGGAAAGCTCCGAGAGGAAAACATAGCAATCATAAAAATCACAAGAATATGCCACACTTGAGAGCAGCGCAACAGCTGGTGCCTGAGATACCCACAAGCTGCCTACACATCAGCTGCCTTTTCTGTGATGCCAGGAAAGGGGTGGAGTATCATGGGTTTCTTCAGAGAGTTTAGTGGTTGGAAAGAATTTTAGGGGGATGTGAAGGAGGAATTGTGAGACAGAAATGAAGAGAAAGCAAATCAATCAGAGAGGTAGTGCCTGTATAACTGTAACCATGTTGGCAAATTAAAATGGAGAATATATGATCATAGGCAAATATGCTGGGATAATTATAAATCTGCTCAAAGTAGCAGAATGATTTCAGATCCTTCCACGAAGTGGTAGGGCACTATTTGTGTGTTGTACTTATTTGAAAAATTGATCTTGGACAAAGTGCAAGGGAAGCACAATTTTATCTTTTTATCTATTTATATTTTAATCAAACAAGTTTTGGAAGTGTGTGTGTGTGTGTGTGTGTTTGTGCATGTGTACATGCATAATTCCTAGAAGCACATGGCATTTAGCACACAGACTGGTTTTGAATACCCATTATTACTCCTTCCCTTGGCTTCTCTTTTCACAGCCATGCTCATCACCTCCAGATTGGAATTCCTGCTCCCCTCATTCCCCTCTTCTGGGTTCCCTTGCCTCCCTCCACTTCAGGTTCCTTACCTTTCCCTCTTGGCTTTTTCTTCCTGATTCTCTCTCTCTTCTTGAGTACCATTTTCTGCTCTCCCCTTCTCTGTACCCCTCTCTACCACTTCCTCTCCTTTCTTTCTTAATCCTCCTCCTATTTTTCTTCTTTCTGACCTATCTGCTCAAACCTCCTATACTTCTCCCCTTTGGGGCCTCTCTCTCTTAACCTCCTCCTAGTATAAGGCAGAAAAGGAGAAAATACTTTTAAGTCCTTAATACACTGAAAACTGCTCTAATTCATCCTAATTTTGAAATGGGCTGTGAGGTAAGAGAAAAGAAGGAGTTAAGATCAGTCTGAATTAATGGAGAATCTAAACAATACAACACGTTGAAATAAATGTGAGTATATTACTTTCAAACACATACAATAATATTGCTAACTGGAGCAGAATTTAAGAGACTTATAAGTGCTTTAACAAAGAGATAAGAATCACTTATATTCAGGACTATTTGAACATAAATGGAGCTGTTAAGGCCCTTACTTTTAAATAGACTGATATTTTCCTTCTACACACACTAAATCTGCCAGCAGACTGCTTTTCATAGCCGCAGGTAAAAATTCTATGTCTTCTTAGTAACAGTTATTTCCATGTCACTGCAAATGGTCCCTTATAGCAGTGCTTGTTGATCTGGTCACTAAAATTACTGACAACAGAAATATACAATAAATGTTTTGTCTAATCCCTATTTAATAGTTATGCTCTATAAGGATTGTGAGCTCTTTTTCATTGCAGATGGTAAGCAGAAGACAGTAGAGATGGGCTGTTTTGGGGATGAACCATGTGAATGTGTGTATTTGGGAACAGATCTGTGCCTGTCTGTGACTGCTTACAGAGAGGGGATAAGGATTTAAGGGGGTTGTGTACACAGTAGAAGATATAAGGAAGTCTGGCTTTATGTATGAGTGTGAATGAGGGCATGGTAAATAGCTAGATTTGTAGATGTCTCAGTAAATTTGTTTGAAACAGCCTCTGTGTGTGTGTGTGTTTTGGTATCTGAGCATTTATATTGATCTGAGTCTTTATGTAAATAAGTTGTGAGACAACATATATAAGCATTCATGTGAAAAGTGGAGTTCATAACAATTTTAGTTTAAGTTTGTCTGAGTACATCTGTGTGTAGTTTGTATGGGAATGTAAGGGAAAAATATGTGCTCTGTACTAGTATATCACAAACAGGGCTCTAAAAGACTCATTAAGCCCTACTCTGCTCTTAATACACATCTTTCTGATTATTGCCTACCAATTTCCCCTTTTAGTTTTCTCTCTCTTCTTGATTGCCTTCTCATTTTTTCTTCCCTTACTGGTTTCAAAGCAAAACACCTCAAGCCTTGGCCAGTTATTCATAATTTATTCTTCTTTTTCTCATTCTTATCCTTTTTTCCTCATCCCTAGTCTCGTCAGTTGTTCTCTTGAGTAATATTTACTTAGGATTCATTCAAAATGTCATTTGGAAGTGTGTTTAGTGTACTACTAGATGGTGAAGAAAAGCAGGTTGGGGGAATCTGCAGAAAAGGCCTTCCAAAGTTGATGACAAGGAAGAAGAGCAACTTCTGCTAAATCCAGCAATGTTAGGATACAGGATTCCTTAGGTAACTTGTGCACTCTCTCTCACATCCCTGCAAAGAACATGGCATCATGGTTCCCTTAGCCTATTTAGTCTCACTGGTCTTGGTTTCTTTGGTTCCACTGGTCTTCCTCAGCCTGCTCAGTGAAAACTATGTTTTTAGGCTTTGTTATCATTCCTAGTTCTTCTCCCACCATGATTTCCCCCAAATTGAATTTTGGTCTCTATTACTATTATAATCTTCTGTTCATTCATTTACTCAAGTATTCATTCAACAGATATTCAGCAACAATTATTCATGTGTCAGATAATTGTGTCAACCATATGCAATGTATCAGTGAAAAAAAGGAACAAAAATCCTTGTCCATAATCTTATCATGTAAAGAGACAGACAACTAGTAAAAAACATAAAAGTATGTAAATGATATACTATATTAGAAGATGATAAGTGCTGTAGAACAAAGTAGAACATAGCAACAGAGACTGGGAATATAAACAGTCAATTGTGCAGGCCCATGTCATGAATTGTGGTTTTAAGCAGAATAGGTAGAATTAGAGTCACAAAAAAAAAAAAAAAAATGACATCTCAGTCAAGACTTGAAGGAGTGATTATGCAGATTTCTAGGAGGGGGATTTACAACAGAGCCAATTGTCAGAGCAAAACCTGCCTTATTATGGAAGCATGCCTAACATTTTTGAAGATACAAGGAAGAGGTGAGTAAAGTGAGACATTAGCAGGAAATGGGACCCAGGAAGGAAATGGCGAGAAGTAGGGGGAAGATTTAGTCATATACTTCTTGTCTTATACTATCTGGTGCTCACCATTATTTTGGTTTCCACTTGTATAAAATGGTCAATAGAGCTGTGAAGATTTACAGAGAAAACATATGTAAAGATCTTGGAACATTATAGGACCTTACAAAGTGAAAATTTTCTTAGTTCCTTCCCACTCTCCTTAAGTATTCAGCAACTAGACTTCTCACCAAGTGTAGGGAGATTCAGTGAGAATAGCCATGCTTTTTATCCCAAATTTTTTAACTTGTTCCTCTTCCTTGTGATATTTTATCTTTAAGAAGTAATTGTTCCATTCTTTTTGCCAGTGTCAACTCCTTTTCACCTATGGATTTTATTCCCACATCTTCTCAGTTTGTATCCCCTCTTTTGCCTGCATCTTCAAATCTTCCTGTTCCGCTGACTCACTCCTTTCTGGAAAAAGTATGCATAGGCCTTCCTTACAATAAAATACTATCCTTAAAGCCTGTTACATATTCAAGCTACAGCTTTATCTCTCTTCCCTATCGAATTTCTTAAGAGTCCTGTTGCTTTTTTTGTTTCATTTTTTATGCAATTTGACTTCTACTTTCATTTCCATATAGAAACTGAACTCCATATAGTTACTAAGTTCTCTTCTAACCAAATCTAAGTGTGAAATTTTAAGCCTCCTTATTCTTGACCCCTTTGCAATGTACTTTGATAAAAAAAGCAGAGTTTTGATCAAAACTGATGTGCAATCAGAATAAAATATTGGTCCTGCCACTGTGTGAATTTTTTCAACCACAATTTATGCATCTTTTAAAAGAGGATGATAAGATCAACCTTATCAGGATTTAGTAAGCATTAGAGAAAATTGGTTGCAACACACCAGTGTACACAATTAGGTAATTTCCATCCACTTTCTGTAATTTTTTAAAATTTCTTTTTCTGGTCTTTCTCTTCCTGCTTCCTTAAAAACGTTGAATACCTAAAGATTTTGCCTATGGATATCTTCTCTCATATTGTATCTCTCCAATTTTTGACTACTACTTATTTAAATATTACATATGTCTGCATGTTGTGGGAACTTTCCCAAGCCAAGCCAAACCAAACCAGACCAAAAGGAAGACTCTTTGCACTGAGGAGATAAGAAGGCAGCATTTAATCTTTACACCACTGTACTGTCGAATTTCATGCCAGTGTACAGTTGCAGGGATAATTCTTCCCCAGCAACCACCCTGCATCAGAAAGGAGTTTAGTCTATATAGAATTGGAAACGGGTGGTACAAAGCAAGTGACCAAATGTTACATGATTGGTTTCCTACATTGAATCATATATTGACAGACAGGTTAGTCTTGAAACAATAGAAACTTTCCAGGAACTAGGGGAAGAGGGTCTTACAGAATGACTATACTTAAGGGCATTACCATAATATAGGAATTGTTCTGGAGAGAGAGAGCTTTGACTGAATGAGAGTGGTTAAGGACATTACCATAATATAGGACTGTACAGAATGAATATACTTAAGGGCATTACCATAATATAGGCATTGTTCCAGAGAGAGAACCTTGATTGAATGAGAGTGTTTAAGGACATTACCATAATGTAGGAGTGGAGGGAGAGAGAACTTTTACTGAATGAGCACAGGTCAGCCCAAGGTGCCTTAAGGTATAGGCAATTGCTCTGACATTGTCAGGGTCAATTGAATTTACCAGAGACAGCAGCACAGCAACTTGGTCAGGCTTCCAAATAATCATGAAACATATATAAGTTTGTTATTTCGCTCCAACATGCATAGATTTGACATGCTCTTATGAGATATCTAGAGACCCCTCCTAAAATCTGATGTAAATTCCCAATTTAAAGATCCATTTCTTTACAGTAGTCCTCTCTTAGCCATATTTTTGCTTTTTGCAGTTACATTTATCCATTGTCAAACATGAGCAGAAAATATTAAATGCAAAATTCCAATTGTAATCAACTCATGTTTTTGGTTGTATGTAGTCAGAGCAGCATGATGAAATCTTGTCCTGTTTCATTCTATGTCACTTGGAATGTGAATGCCCAGCATATTTATGCTACATAGGCTATCAGCCAATTAATCACTTAGTAGCCACCTCATTTATCAGATCTACTCTGGTGGTAGTGTCACAGTGCTTGTGTTCAAGTAATGTTTATTTTGCTTAGTAATGGCCTCAAAGTACAACAGTAGTGATGCTGTAAACTCAGATATGTAAAAGACAAGATATGAAGTGAAGTAGTTTATTCAAGTGAAAAGATGAATTTCCTCAACTTAAAGGGAAAAGTCATGTACTGAGATTGCTAAGATCTATTCTAAGAATGACATTTTTCCCATGAAATAGTGTGAAGGAAACAGATAAGTTATCTTTGATGTCTTATCTCAAATTGCAAAATTTGCTGCTAAATGGTATAATAAGTATTTTTTAAGAGGGAAAAGCATTACATTTTTGGTGGAGGCATGAACAGTGAATATATTCCAACAGATATAAACATGTTGTAGCAGAAAGCATTAAGCCTATAAGAAGACTTCAACAAGGCATTTTGTGAAATAAATGACATCAAACCATTTACTACAAGTATGAGATAGTTACATAGATTCAGGGACAGAGTTTGATTTAGAAATATACATATGCAATATATAGAGTTTGGTACTGTGTGTGGTCACAGCACTTGGGGGGTGCCTTAGAATATATTCCCTATGGATAAGGGGGAAGGACTATATGTATTTTCTGTGACTTTACTTTGGGGAAAAGTGGAAGAAGAGTTTGAGAAGAGAACAGATAGAGAGAGACATGGTTGAAGTAAGTTCAGAATTCTAAGCTAAAGTCTTTGGCTTGATAAAGTAAGGAGACAAAAAGAGTTCAGATGTGAAATAATGTAATTTGAATTGGTCATTTTTATGGAAGAAACACTGGAGCAAAGAGAGGCTGGGGCAGGGAAGCCACAAAGTACTCTGACAATTATGTGTATGTGAGTTCATCTGATTTTAGAAAGAAAAATAATTTAAAACCCAAGGAGTTTTGCAAAGAAATGATAAGAAAGATTTAGTAGCATATTGGATATAAGATAAAGATTTGAGAGGAATGAAAAATATTCTATAATGATAAGAATGAGACCAAAGACTAATAGTGGGATTGATAGGAATGATGAGTGTAGGGGGAAGTCTTTTTTTGAAAGAGGTCAAGCAAGTGAGGAGTGAAAAAGATTAAAATTTTGACCATATGTTTTAGGAGACAATAAAAAATCTGAGGGAAAAATACCATATTGGCAACTAGAACTAGAATATAGACAAGAAAGCAAAAATTTTGAGTTAATTAGTAGTGTTGCTGTGTGAATTAAAGTCACTTCTATACAAGCAGTACCCAAATTGGAAAAAAAAGGAATGTACTCCCCCAACAGAGTGAGGACAAAGGGAATCGATTGGAGGTAGTGTGGAAAATTTGTCAAGTGAGGCCAAACCAAACCAAATCAAAAGGAAAACTCTTTGCACCAAGAAGATAAGATGGCAGCATGTAATTGTTACACCAGCAGGCTGTTGGAGTTCTTGCCAGTGGATAGTTGCAGGGATAATTCCTCCCTAGCAATGGCCCCAAATCTGGAAGGAGTTTAGTCTTTATAGAATTAGCAGTGGGAGGTACAAACCAAGTGACCAAATGTTACATGATTGGTTACATACATTGAGTCATACATTGCCAGACAGGCTAGTCTTGAAATAATAGAAGCATTCTGGGAATCAGGGGAGGGGACTCTTACAGAATGAATATACTTGAGGGTATTACCATAATACGGGAGTTGTTCCAGAGAGAGACTTGACTGAATGAGCACAGGTCAGCCCAAGGTCCCTTAAGGTATAGGCAATGGCTCTGACATTGTCAGGGTCAATTGAATTTACCAGACAGCAGAACAGCAACTTGATCAGTCTTCCAACTAATCATGGAATATCTATAAGTTTGTTATTTTGCCCCAACATTCCTCCAATTTCTTCTGTTATGGAGGAGAATCTTCTCCTTCTGTTTTTCCAATTTTTTAAGCTTAACAACTGGGAGTCTATACTATTTAACTAGAACTTTTGTATACTCCTAGAAGGCTAATACATATTATCCATAAGAGGAACACTTTTACTACATGTGTAGACAGTTGAAAGCAAGCAAATCAAGATTAATATTTATCTTTTTGTCCTTTACCTAGTTGAGGGCCTGGCCTCTTTGGTAGTAACAGCATAGTCAGCCCTGCACTGTCCATCTTTAGCAGTTACTTTTACCTGTGAACAAGATGCATTCAGCATCTGCTAGAGGCTCCATCTGGACATCAGAGCGCTGGCAAAGCAATGCAAGGCAATCATAGTCAGGCTGTTCAAGCTCTGCAGGCAAATAGGTGATTGGATTTAAAGCCTTTTACTGACTTGAAGGTGAGTCAGGGATTCCTGACAAGCAGTCCTGACAAGCAGTGATATGGCTGTTTGAAAGCCATCGATGTCCCTAACTATTAAGAAGTTCAAGAACAGCATGTGGCACCTGAATAGTTAAATTTTGTCCCAGAGTCAGTTTGTCTGCCTCCTTAACCAGAAGGGTGGTTGCTGCAAGTGCGTGCAAACAGGGAGGCCACCCTTGGGAAATGAAATCCAAAGTCTTTGACAAGTAGGCAACTGGTCTCTCCCAAGGTCCCACCATCTGGGTAAGAACCCCTGTGACAACATGTCACTTTTCATCCACAAATAGGTTGAAAGAGTGAGTTACATCTGGGATTCCTAATGCTGGAACTGAGGTCAGAGCTCTCTTGATTTGTTTGAATGCCCCAGTTTCCTCAAAAGTCCAATTTATTATGTCTCTTTCAGTCCCAGGTTTTTTCAACATGTTATAAAATGGTCTGGTCCTTTCAGCATAACCTGGTATCCAAATTCTGCAGAAACAAGCTGCTCCTAAAAACTCTCTGAATCCTTTTTTATAGTTAGGCCACGGGATAGAACAGATGACTTCTTTCCTTTCAGGACCTAAGTGTCAAAGCCCCTTTTCTAAGTCAAATCCTAGATATATAACCTTTTGTTTACAGATTTGAGTCTTTTTCAAGAGACTTTGTACCCAGCATTGCATACGTGGTGTAAGAGGGCCTTTGTTCCTTTCCAGCAGTCCTCTTTATTAGGGCTTCTGATCAGGATATCATCAATGTACTGTAGCAGTGTACAGTGGAATTTTTTATGGGGTAACTTAGTTAATTCAGCTACCAAGACTTCCCCGAACAGTGTAGGTGAGTTTTTGTGTCCTTGTGGGAGATGTGTCCAGGTGAGTTGTTCCCTTTGTCCTATGTCAGAGTCCTCCCACTCAAAAGAAGCAGTTGAGTAGAAGGAGCTATTCATAGGCAGAAAAAGACATCCTTTAAGTTCAGGCAGGTGAACCAGGCAACATCAGGAGCAAGCAGGCCCAGGAGGGTATATTGGTTTGGGACCATTGGATGAAAGGTTACAGTGGCCATATTGACAGTGCAGAGGTCTTGCACTGGCCAATAGTCTCCATTAGACTTTTTAATTGGCAATAGTGGAGTGTTCTAGGGTGACTGGCAGTCTACCAGGATTCCAGCTTGTTTCAGTCTGGAGATGTAGGGTTGAATCTCAAGGCAAGCCTCCCAGGACATGGGATATTGCTTGATGACAACAAGAACAGCTCCTGGATTGAGTTCAGTTTTCAAGGGGGCATGGTTAATGGCTAGTCCTGGGGATGAGTCTTCTACCCAAACATTTGGGAACATGGCTCTTAATGTTCCAGAATTACAGTCTGTGGGCATCTCTGTTTGATAGAGATGCCATTCTTCTCAGGGCATGGTCAAAGTCAGCATCAAGCCCATGGATGGGCGCTCAAGAGTGAGGGTGGTAGGCTCATCAGGAGCAAAAGAGATTGTTGCTCCCAATTTTGACAGTAAATCTCAGCCCAGCAGAGGGATGGGGCATTCAGGCATGTATAGGAACTCATGTTTGATGAAATGTCCTCCCAGTTCACAGGATCAACTGTGGCAGAACCTCTTCAGTGGGGATACCAGTAGCCCCAATTACTAGAACTTGCTGGGAGGTCAAAGGAGTGATGGGTTGGGTAACAATGGAATATTTGACTCTGCTGTCAACCATAAAAGTCATTGGTTTTTCCCCAATTTTCATTGTGACCATGGGCTCCCAGGGGCCATGTCTGACAGAGCCCAGTCTGGCCTATTTGGTTTCTTCAAAAAGTGAAAGCAAGGTTTCAGATTGTGGTAGATCTGAAGCTTCAGGACCCTATTGATCTTTGAAGTGGTGGGGGCAATGATTTTTCCACTGTCCAAACTGCTTGCATCAGGCACATTGGTTTGGATCCAGAGCACAGGAACGATTGCCCTTCTTAGATTGAAGCCCCTATGAGGCTTTGTTGCCTAGGTTTTGGTTTCACTGTTGACTGATTTGGAATTCTTTAGGGAGTGGCCTTCCTGACAGTGCAGCCAAGAGAGTGGCCTGGTTATGTTTATGTTTTTGTTCTTCTTCCTCTCGATTTATGAAAACCTTTTGAGCTATCTGGAGCAGCTGTGTAGCACTCATGCCAGTGAAACCCTCAATCTTTTGAATTTTCTTTCTGATGTCAGAGGCACATTGTGCCACAAAAACTGAATTTATCATTTGTTGATGCTGAGGAGCCTCAGGATCAAACAGGGTGTAGATTCAATAAGCCTCACACAGTCTCTCATAGAATTGCATTGGACTTTCTTCTTTCCTTTGAACAACATTGGCAATCTTGGACATGTTTATGGGCTTTCTCCCCCCTGCTTTTATCCCTGCCAGAAGTGCATTTCAATATCTGGCCAGAGCTGTACAGCCTGCTTCAGTATTATCGTCCCAATTAGGCAGGTTAGCAGGGAAGATTCTGTTGATCCAGGCCTCAGGACCATCAGCATCTTCTGGAACCTTGGTTCTTAGCCAGGCCCGACTTCCTTCCATGATGCAGGCTCACTCCTCAGTGCTGAAAAGAGTCAAAAGAATTTGTCTGCAGTCTGCCCAAGTTGGCTGATGCATCTGGAAGACTGAGGTGAGGAGTTTGACCATGGTCTGAGGTTTCTCAGAATAAGGTGGTGTATAATTTTTCCAATTGAGAAGATCACTGGAACTAAAAGGCTGATAGTAATAAGCAGTTGGTTGATTTGGTCCCCCTGTGCCCAGGACATTCTTGAAGGGGCATCTAAAGGTGTGACACGTGTAGTCAGCAACCAATTGGATTCAGCTCAGGTGGCTCTTCAGGACCAGGTGGTGGCTGTGCAGTTGGCAGGAGTGAAGTGGTGGAATCAGGCAACACAGGCAGTGGCTGGGTAGGAGCAGCAGCTGCTTCCAGGGGTGGCAGTGGAGGGTCTGGTGGATCTGCATAGATGCCTATGTATGGAGGAGCACGAGGAGGAGATAAATCATCCTTGTCAGGGCCAGCAGGTAAGACAGGGTAAATCTTTTTAGTCTTAGTCTTTAGTGCCTCTTTCACTAGGGAAGCTCTGGCTCAGTTTATCATCTTTGAGTACCAGGAGAGTTCCTCTTTTTTGGCTGGCATAAGCCCAGAGCCATGGTGGAGGATTTTGGCACAGTTGCAACCATGAGTCAATGTAAGGGAACTGATCAGGATGGCCTCCTGGCACAGGTCCAGATATCTTTCCCCAGACGTGGCAGACAATTTCCACATTCAGGGTACCCTCTGGTGGCCATATAGGACACAAACTTGGCCAGTCTACTGCACAGAGAACATGAGGTCACTGAGGTTTTGTTTTTATTGTTGTTCCGTAGTCTGCTGAAAAACCTTTCTTGAAGTTTGTTATCATGCAGTCTAAAACAGTGGATATACTCAGGCTTGCACCCATACTATCTCCTTATGGTGTGTGTATTGTACCCTTGATCGGAGATCCCACAAACAAAGGGAGAGAGCCCTTCCCAGAGGAAGGACCACTCAGTTGCCTGTTTGGCCATGTCCCTTGTGGGCACTTAGGTAAGACTTAGCTAAGGAGGGTGTGAGGCCTCCATTATGCCATATGTCTAGCACCACAGAACTGCAGGTTAGGGCCCAATCAAGCACCGCGACCAGTGCTTCCCAGTCTTGGTGCATGGGTGAAGCAGTCTATAGCTTACACTGCTCGCTCTCATTCAGTCCACACATTCATACACAATCACACAGACGTTACTATATTCCCACCCCCAGATCCATGGGAAAATCTAACTAGAAAAGCAGCTGCACCTAACTACTCTATCTAGGACAGAAGCTGGAGTCAAAACAGGTGACAAAGACCGTTGAACAAGTGGAGAACACCATTGAACAGGGGATTCCAGCAGCTGAACTTGAAACAGGTGGCAAATGCCATGAAACAGGTGATTCCAGCAGCTGGAGTCAAAACAGGTGGCAAACGCCGTTGAGTGATCAATTCCTCTTTTGCCCACAGTGGTGGGGGTACAAGCAAGTTACCTAGGTTAAGTGCAGGACAAAACCCAGGGCAGGCCTACCTTATCCAAGGGCCTGGTCCGTGTCGTGTTTTAAGTCCTCCTTGGGTCTGATGAGGTCCTTGCTGTTGTGTAGGGGCTTTGAGAAGAAGTCAGAGGGCATGCCTTTTCACTTTCAGATGGGGGTGACCCCAACAGCAATCCACGAGGCCTGCACCAGTGACCTAAGTTGTCAGCAAGGTGCCCTTCCCAGTCAGGGAACCAGAAATGTTGTGGAAAATTTGCCAAGCGAGGCCAAACCAAACCAAATCAAAAGGAAAACTCTTTGCACCAAGGAGATAAGATAGCAGCATTTAATCTTTATACCAGTGCACTGTTGGAATTCACACCAGTGGACAGTTGCAGGAATAATTCCTCCCTAGCAATGGCCCCAAATCTGGAAGGAGTTTAGTCTATGTAGAATTAGCAGTGGGAGGTACAAACCAAGTGACCAAGTATTACATGATTGGTTACATACATTGAATCATATATTGACAGACAGGCTAGTCTTGAAAAAATAGAAACATTCTGGGAACTAGGGGAGGGGACACTTACAGAATGAATATACTTGAGGGCATTACCATCATATAGGAATTGTTCTGGAGAGAGATACTTGACTGAATGAAAATGGTTAAGGACATTACCATAATACAGGAGTTGTTCCAGAGAGAGACTTGACTGAATGAGCACAGGTCAGCCCAAGGTGCCTTAAGGCATAGGCAATGGCTCTGACATTGTCAGGGTCAATTGAATTTACCAGAGACAGCAGAACAGCAACTTGATCAGTCTTCCAATTAATCATGAAATGTCCATAAATTTGTCATTTTGCCCCAACAGTAGGATTTAAGCTTTGAGAGATGGCTACAGAGAATAATGGGAGGAAGAAGGAAAAGTTAGAAGTCAAGCACAGAGAACACAAGAAACACAAAAGGAAAAGACACTTGCTGACTTTTGTACTAATTCATCAATCCCTGACTGACTTTTTGGTTATGTGCCCAATCTCCTTAGTTTCCCAGATGAGTCCTTTACTTTTCTTTCCATCCGTTGTTTAGCTGAGTCTCCTGGGCTTCAGAGACTATTATTCCTATTATCTAAACCATTCTCAATTCTTATTTCACTACATCTATTTCCTTTTCCTTTGTATGTTCTTAGTATGACCAAGTATACTTGGAAAAAAAACCTAAGTGATGTTGAAGAACTGGAATTGCAATAATAGAGGATTTTTCTTCTCCAATAGGGTGATGTGTATGAACAAATATAGCTAATCAATTTTGAACTTTGTTTGGAAGCAATGAATGACATATGACACAAGTACTTTTTTAAGTCTCTACTGTGTGACAAACTGCCTTGAATTAATGAGACTAATTGTAAGTATATTAATATATAATATGAATAATAAATTGAGTAACATCATCTAGATTCATGTGCATTCTTTTTCTATTTTTAAATGTCTTCTTTCAAAGATTCCATCATGGCTGACTAGAGGAGGCAGTGCTGGCAGGATGCTTAGAAGACATGCACCAATACATGCAAATATTTGGAAATGAGAGATGAATAAGGAACCCAATATAGGAAGGCAACCTGAAAGACAAGCCAATCAGATGCATTCAGTATTTAGGCAAGAAAGCTGGATCATTCATTGATTCCAGTACTTCTTACACTCCATGTCCAGTGAACGTGCCACATTGAGAAAGAATCTGACACCCAGAGGGAGAGCTGAATTCAGCCATGGTGGATGGGCCGCTGCAATTGGTGCCTAACCTAGCAACCACCAACCACCTTTCAGTGCCTTCTAATTCACTTCTTGCTGAAGAAGGAGCCTGGCAAGCAAGATATTCACAGATCAGTGCACTAGAGAAATGGAAAGCCAGAGAATCACTCAAAGGGCAGTGATTGAGTTAGTATTGGTGGGTCTTTGCAAAAGAAATAAGGGCAAAGTCCTGGTCAGGGATCCATAATCAGACTCAGAGCACTGTGCACAGTGATTAGGAGGCATGGGCAATAGTTGTGACCAATGTGATATGAAGGAAGAGAAAAACACTTGTGCAATGACAAAGTAAGCACTCACCCAAACATGAATGAATCCTGTGCCTGGAGTCTCCATTTAGACATAGCAGAGCTCAGTGCCCACAGGGGAATCCTTCCACTGCCAGACAAAAGCTACTGAACTCTGAGCCCTAGGCACCACCGAGTTCCTGGGCTGAGTAGTTATTCTTTGTGAGGTACAAAAAAGTGTATGACATGGGCAAGAGCCAGGGAGGAATGTCATAGCCAGTGGGTCTTGCACAGCTCACTCTCCCAGGGAAACATAGAAAGAGCATATGTGAGCTGTATTATAGATGGATTATCTTGGCAAGAAAGGGGCAGAGGTTAAGAAGGCCCGTCAAAAACAAGTGGAAGATGGAATACTTAACCAGCCTCACTGTGGCCTTATCCCCTGATACAATTAAATATATCTGATTATAAGACGGAGGCAAAAAACCTTTGGCTAGACATGCCCACAGGGGTGCAACTGAAGTCAAGCTGGTCACTTGCCTGCAGAGAGAATGACAAGCAGGCTCAGTGGTTTGTCCAGCCACCCAAGCGCCACTGGCAAGAAAGAGAAAAATATCTTAGAAGAACGACCTCAGGCATCATTAGACACATTCAACATCCTGGACTCATCCATAGAGGACTAGAACATAACCTCCCCAACTGCTGCTGGTCAAGAGCTCCTTATTTTTGTGTTTTGTTTGGATGAATGTATGCTTTCCCTTTTCTCCTTTTTCTTTATTTTTGATATATATTAAGGTGCATGTACATGTGAAAAGGAGAATAAGACTTAATTGATGCTTTAGTTTAAATAGTATTTTTTCATGGTCATCTCAAGTTAACCCTAGTATGACTTATACCTATTTGTCCCCCCAAGCCTCATGTGCTCATAGGCATGATACTCGTCCGTGGAATTGTCCACTAATTAGTTTATTGCTAAATGTCAATTTGGGAGGGGAAGCCTAGTTGGAAGAAGTGGGTCACTGTGGATGTGACCTGGAAGGGTGTGCCTCCCTCCTAGTTCCCTTGATTTCTTTCTCTGTTTCCTGTCTGCCATGCCATGATCTGCTTTGCCTCTGCCATGACACACTTCTTAGAGCCAGCTGACTATGAACTGAAACCTCTGCAAACTGTGAGCCAAAATAAACCTTCCCTACTTTAATTTGGGAATGTGGTATTTTTTTCTCCTTAAATGATAAAGTAACTAAGAGAAACCCTCACACTAAAATTGTGTGTAGAAGATTCAAACACAAGCTTTATAAGAGATATTAATTAGAACTGACATTCTCACTGCTTCCCTCAATCTCAATCTCAAATTACATGTCCTTCTCTTTATTTCCCTTTCCTCATGCTACAATGGGGTTTTAATTTCTCAGATTCTCATCCATCAGCCCTGCACACCAGATATAAAAATATTAACTAAATCCTGTCTCTTTTCTTTCTTACATTTGCTGCCATTACTTTTCTACTCCTTTTCTTTTTATGAACTATTGTCTTACTTTTATTTTTTTCCTTTCTTCATTCTTTATACCTCAGCCAAATTTTCATCATTACTAATCCATCATCTTGCTAGGTTAATGAAAAAATATGAAAATTTTGAAACAATATTTTTAAAAGGTCTATATTACCCAAAGTGGTATATTGATTCAATGCAACCCTTATCATAATCTATTGACATTTTTTACAAAATATAAAATTTCTTAAGATTTAAATAGAACCACAAAAGACCTTAAATAACAAAACAAATCTTGAAAAATGAAAAATCTAGAGGAATCACAGTTCTACACAATACTATTTTACAAAAGACACAAATGCTGGTGAGGATGTGGAGAAAAAGGAATCCCTATACATGATTTGTGGGGATATATATTAGTACAATCATTATAGAAAACAATATGAATTTCCTCAAAATACTGAAACTAGAATTATCATAGACCCAGCAATTTTATTAAGAAAGTGGTGGCAAATCTATGGTATGCATGCCACAACAGGCTGTTTGTATTATTGAAACCTGTTAAAGGTTTGCCATCACTACAACGTGGAGTGTATGTCCAATGGAAATGAAATCACTATGTTAAGGAGGCATCTCAACTACCATGTTTGCTGCAACATTATTTACATTAGCCAAGAAGTGGAGACAACCTAAGGATGGTCGATTGATGAATGAATAAAGAAAATATGACTATATATGCACAATGCAGTAATATTTAGCCTTAAAAAGAGTGAAATCTTTTTCATGGCAACAAGAATGGAATGGGAGAATGTTTTGTTAACTGAAATAAGTCATCACACAAGTACTGTATGATTTCTCTTCTATGTGGATTTTTAAAGTCTTATAGAATTTGATAGTGGAATGGTGGCTACAGTGGCTAAGGACAGCCAGAATGGGAGGTATAGGTAAAAAATGAACAGTGGATACCAAGTTATAGTTAGATATAGGAAAGAAGCCCTGTATGCTAATTCACAAGAGGGTGAGTATAGATAGCAATAATATATTGTATGTTTCTAAAAGCTAGAAGAAAGGATATTGAAAATTTTCACCACAAAGAAATAATTGTTTGAGACCAATATATTTAACCTGATTTAAACATTACACAATGTATACATTTATTGAACTGTAACCTACCCCATTATTATGTACAACTTTTGTGTTTTCATCTATCAATTAAAAGTCAGTACAACAAAAAAGACCTAGCAATCTCATATATTGATTTATCAAATAACAGAACTATCAAATAGACCAAAACTGGTAAAGATGAAAGACAAAATAGGTAAATTCACGTTGTAGTGGAAGACTTCAATACATCTCAGAAAGAATTAATAGAACAGGAAAAATATAAAAAGCTATGTAAGAAAAAAACCTACCATCATCTCCAAATACCAAGATCTAAAAGACACTTGTAGAATGCTCCATTCAACAGCAGCAGAACGCATACAATTTCAAGTGCCCGTGAGACCTACACCAATGAAAATCATATCCTGGACCATAAAAAAAACCTGAACAAAATTTAAAGAATTAAAATCATTCAAGGGGTGTTACATGACCACACTTGAATCATAATGCATATCAGTAATAAAAAGAAAGAAGAAAATGTTCATACATCTCTAAATTTATTTTTTTATTTTAAAAGAAATAAAACAGCAATAAAATGAAATAAAGCAAAACAAAACAGTGATAAGACAGTAGGAAATCCACAACAGTTACTATATTGCATATTGTTATTCTCTAGTTGCTCAGACTACCAGCTTTAGACTTGCAAAGTCAATCAAACAATATAAGCATTGGTTTGTTTCATACTTCAGTTGTTATCATCTCAGCCTGCATTCATTTGAACCAGCCAGTAGCCTACAGGGATAAGGGGTCTTCTTTCCTAGACTGTGCATCAGTTGTATCACAGGAGGTGGGTGGTGGCCTCCTTCCTGGTTCTCGCTGGCTGACAGGACTGCTGCTGGCATGCGGGAGGCTCTGGAGCTTTCTTCCCATTTCTCCCCAGTCAGCAGGGCTGCCACTGGCGCACAGGCAGCTCACACCTCTAAACTTAATAAAACAATTCTCACTAATATATGCATCAAATAATACATGGAAAGGGAGTAAAAAGTATATGGTTATAAATGAAAATTAAAATACAACATTCCTAAATTTTCATGGTGGACTGAAAGCTGTGTCAGAAGAGATATTTTAGCACCAAATAATTGTATTAGAAAAAGTAGTATCTGAAAGCAATAAAATCTCATATCCCAGGAAACTATGAAAGAAGAGTGAAATATGCATAAGCTCAAAACACGCAATAGGAAAATAATGTTAAAAGTAAGCTCATAAATCAATGAAATTAAAACCAAAATCAATTAAACAAAGTGCTTCCTTATAAATATTAATAAAAGTGGTAACTCTCTAGCAAGACAAAGAAAAAAGATGATAAAAATTATCAATATCAGAAAAAAATATAAGAAAGACACTCTATGAACCACTGTAGACACACACACATTTGGCAACTAGGATGATCACCAGTTACCACCAGTAACCTTACAAGGATTAAAAATTTGAATTTGTAACTAAATAGATGCTGAAAAAGAAATTTTAGGGCAATTTAGTTTAAATGGCATGCTCTAATAAATATTTAAAGAATTCCATGAATTTTATAGAAAATAGAAGAGTAAACTTCTCAGTTAATTTTATTTCAAAACCAGAAGAAGAGAGCAGAAAAAAGAAAATTATTGTGGTAGTTTTCTATTGTTGCTATAACAAATATCACAAGTTAATTCACTTAAAACAACACATATTTATTGCCATATAGTTCTGTGTTTCAAGATATACACATATATAAAAATTTACAAGCTTATTTTACAATGACCATCTCCGGATCCAGGTGTGGAAGAGTGCAACAGGCCTTTCTGTACAGTGGAGATCCAAAGGATGCAGTCAAGAACTGGAGCTCAGTGTAGTGTCCAGTGCAAATCTGTATCAGGAGGCCAAAGCATCCACAATGGAAGGCAAATATATCTGTGATGGAAGACTGAAGGGTCTGTGCTGGAATCCAAGAGATGACATCCAAGGTAAAAGTGAGGCCTGGAGCATCTTCAAAGAAACAGAAGCAAGTCTTCTTTCATTTCCTTTTTATACCACGCTGATGACAATCTTCACTAGGGTGAGTCTTCCACATTGTATTGGGCGATATGCTATGTACCCCTAACTCCTCATACACTTTTGATGGGGCTGATTCTAGCTCTAGGATTGGTGATGTGAGTGCTGCACCCACCCAGGGGTGGAGCTGACATACAGTGTAAACGAAGCGGGTTTTCCTTTTGCTCACTTCCACCCTCTCTCACTCCAGCATGCCTTGCTGCTTGTGGCCACCATGAACTGCAGCCCCGCCATGCCACACTGCCTTGGAGTCAACTAAGTATGGACTGAAACTCCCAAGAAACTGTAAGAAATAAACCTTTCCTTCCCTAATTTTGGGCATCAGATATTTTGTCTCGGCAATAAGTGAAAAGTAACTAAGACAGAATTTGGTACCAGAGGAGTGGGGTTGTTGCTGTGACTTTTCCTGGCCATGTGGTTCAAGAGCCTTTGGAAATGGTTTGTGGGAAGAGTTTGGAAAGGTTCGGAGATGTTGCCTACATGCATAGAGCTGGAAAAGCTTAGGCTGTTCTGTATGGGAGATTCTGGTCAGAGCTCAAAAGACCAGAGGCTGATAGAAAGCCTGCCAGTAAGGACCAGGCTTGGGAAGTTTCTGCTGGGAAGAAGGACCGCATTCATTGTTGGACTCCATACAATGCGTGTTACAGCTTGGCAGAAAGTTTTTCTGTGTTCTGCCCGTGCCCAGAGACTTTGCCTGAGACTGAGATTAAGGGTGATGGACTGATTAATCTGGCGGAGGAAATCTCAAGGCAGCAGACTGTTAAAGTGGTGGCCTGGCTATTATTGGGGGCATTTAGCCAGATTTATATTGGGAATAAAGAGCAAGGAGCCCAGCATGGTGATTTAAAACCTTGTGAGTTTGGCCAGGAAGCTGTGGACTGTAGAAATTGAGCTGAGACCTTGATTGCTGAGAAGGAACAAAGGAATAAAAAAGATGGCCTGGGGCATCCCGGGAAGCAGTGGGCCTCCACCCTTTGCAGCCTCAGGCCTTCAAAACTGAAAGAGTTTGCTTAGAGGAAAAAGCCACAGAGTGCCATGTCCCAGAGTGTTGACAAAGGCCACAGGAGGTTTCAAAAGGCTCATGGCTGCACCAGGTCCCAAAATGGCAGTGGCCACACCAGATTCCAGAATGACAGCATAGAGAAGCTGTTCCTCACAGTCAGGTTCAGAGAGCTCAGTGATCCAGGCAGTTGATTCCTACAGTCAAGATAGAGGAAAGCCTGGCTACTGCTCCAGCCTGCATCAGACCTTGGCGGCATCCATGAGGCACTGGTTTTAAGTACAAGAAAAGGATAAGGCAGCTTCCACTTCACCTGCAAAGAGCAATGTGTAAAGATGTAAGGGTTATGCCAAGGAACATGGATCATCCGAGGAAAGCTATGGAAGTTAAGACCCCTGAAAATGTGGCAGGGGTGGAATCACTCAAGCCTTTTGGAGCTTCCAACCAGATTACTTCAGATGCTGAGTGTAGAACTCCAGGATTTAATATTTGCCCTGCTAGATTTGGACTTGCTTTGGTTTCAATGCTTTGTATTCCCATTTGTAACTTTTGGAATGGTAATGTTTATCTTGTGCCTATTTTGTCTCGGCAATGAGTGAAAAGTAACTAAGACACACATCCAGAAGTATGTTGAGCCAATTGAGTTGGACTTTCCTTTTTTATAAAGTTATCATTTTTGAGTATATTGGTGCAGATATAGATAGTGACATTCATCATATATAATTTGTACCTGTATGTGATATATCTTGGTGCCTCTTTCCCCCCCCATTTCCCTCGCCTCCTTTTGATCCCTCTTCTCCTCCTTATTTACAAAATTTTGTTTCTATTTTATCCTCCTTATTTTGTTTTTTCTTTTTCCTCCCTTCCTTGCTCCTTCTCATTCCCTAATTCCCCTTTCCTTTTGAACAATTTCTTCCTATTTCACAATATCTATTATACATCTTGTCTCTTATTTACATTTTCAATTTCTCACACCAGACTTAAGAGTATGGTCTCAAGGTCCATCCATTTAGCCATAAATATCTCAAATTTATCCTTCTGTGTGGCTGAGTAGTAGCTAAATCTTGGAAACAACCCAAAAGCCTATCAACTTATAAATCGATAAAAAAATGTGGTTATTTATACAATGGAGTACTAGTTGGGTGTTTCTTACCATCACAATTCCTTAATGAAAAATTTCAGTGACTTAGACATAAAGAGTAATTTCCTCCACATAGTAAAAACCACTTATGAAAAATCCCCAACAAACAGCATAATAAATAGGAAAACCTGAAAGCATTTCCTCTAAGATGCAGTACAAGGCAAGGGTGGCCACTCATGCTACTTCTATTCAAAATTATAGTTGAAATAGTAACAGGAAAAATCAAATAAGAAAAAGAAGTAAAGATACTTAAATCAGAAAGAAAGAAGTAAAATCGTTGCTACTTTTAGATGGCATGATCCTATATGTAGAAAACTCTAAAGACTTCCTTATTGAAAATGCTAGATCTAATAATAAATTCATTAAAATTTCATGGTAAAAAGCAACTTATGAAAATCAGTAGTGTTTCTATACACAATAAATATCCTAGTCAAAAATTAAGAAAAACATTTCATTTACCATAGTATCAAAAATAAAATACTAAAGAAGAAATTTAACAGTGTGAAAGAACAGTCCACTGACCACTACAAAATATTGATGAAATAAATTGAAGAAGACAAAAAATAAATGGAAAATGTTTGTGCTGTTGGATCTGAAAAAGTAACATTAAATTGTTGACACTACCTGAAGTAGTATACAAATTCAGTGTAATTGCAACTAAATTCTGATGGTATTCCTAACAGAAATAAAAAAAATACTAAAATTCATCTGGAATCATGAAACATAAAATGACCAAAGTAATTCTGGGAAAGCAAAATAAAATTAAAGGTGTTGCACTTCATGTTTTAAAATTATTTTATAAGGGTATAGTAATCAAAACAGAATGTTAGAGGCATAAAAACAAACATAGACAGTAGTGCAACAGAGTAGAAAGCTCAATAATAAATCCAAACATACAGATTTATGCATGTTGAACCATCCTTACTTCTCTGGGGTGAAACCTACTTGATCTTAATGTATCATCTGTTTGATTATATGCTGCATTCTTTTTGCAATATCTAGTTGAGGAGTTTTGTATCTGTGTTCGTTAAGGAGATTGACCTTTAGTTTTCTTTTTTGGTTGGATCTTTATCTTGTTATGAGGTTAAGATGATACTAGCTTCCATAAATGTGTTTGGTAGAACTATCCCTTTCAATTTCCTTTAGGGGCTTGATAATATTGATTATATAATATCCTTAAAGGTTTCATAAAATTCAGCAATGAATTCTTCCCATCCGGTGTTTTTCTCACTTGGTAGATTCTTTATTACTCTGACAATTTAGTCGCCTTTTATTGGGTTCAGCATATTTATATCTTCTTGGGTTAGTTTTGGTAGTTTGTATGTTTCTAGGAATCTGTTCCTTCAAAATTTGCTAATGTGTTGTAATATAATCTTTCAATGTAGTTGCTATGTTCTGGATTTTGACAATGTCAGTTGTGATTTCAAATTTTTCATTTCTAATTAAATTGACGTGAGTCTTTTCTCTGTCTTTGTGAGTCTAGCTAAAGGCTTATATATTTTATTTATTCTTTCAATGGACCAGCTCAATTTTACAGACTCAATTTCATTGATTTCTGCTCTCATCTTTACAATTTTCCTTCTTAATTTCACTTTTGGGCTGGTTTGCTGTTGTTTCTCAAGTATCTTAAAGTTTCCCCTAAGGCTATTTATTTTACCTTGCTCTGTTTTCCTAATGTAAGCATTGATTGCAATGAATTTTCCTCTTAGAACAGCTTTCATAACATCCTAGAGATTTCATTATACAGTCATTGTCATTAACTTCCAGCATTTTTCAAATTTTATCTTTGATTTATTCTGTTAGTTGTTGGTTTTTCAAGAGTATGTCATTAACTTTCCAGGAGCTTTTGACTTTTCAAAAATTTCTTTTATTGCTGATTTCTATTTTCACTGTACAATGATCTGATAGTACGCATGGGGTAATTTCAATTCTTTTGTATTTACTTAAACTGGTTTTGCAGACTAGTATGTGATCTATTTTGGAAAAAAGTGCCATGTACTGCTAAAAAGAATGTATACTCTGTTGTACAGAGTTGAAGACTGTATATATCTATTAAGTCCACATGTTCAAGTGTGTGGTTCAGGTTTCATATTTCTTTTCTGTTTTTTCTTTAGTTGGTCTATCTCTTGCAAAAGAAGGATATTAAAATCTCACCACTATGTTTGTGTTAGTGTTTATTTGACCTTTTAATTTCACCAGTTTTTGTTTTATGAATATAGGTGTCCAGCAGTTGGTGAATACATGTTTACCAATGTTATCTCTTCTTGTTGGATTGCTTATTTAATGAGTATGTAGTGTCCTTCTTTGTCTCTTCCAATCAGTTTTAACTTAACGTTTACCATGTCTGATATTAGAACTGCTACTTTTGCTTCTTTTTCACAGCCCTGGTACATTACATGGTGTTTTCTATCCTCTGATTTTTAACCTACAAATATCTTCTTGATTTGGATGAATTTATTGAACTCAACAGACTGTTGGAGTATGTTTTTTGATCCAATACGCCATTGTGTGTCTTTTAATTGGAAGCTGTTAACATTGATAGATATTACTGAGATGTGTTGATTGTTTTCTATCCTTGCATTCTGTATCTGTTAGTGAATCCGGAAGATTCTTCTCCTGATTTTGTTACTGTTTATCCATTTACCTCACTAATTTCCTCTGTGTTTTTTAGCTGTGTCTGTTTCATGATTTCTCTCAATAATATTCTTAAATATTTTCTCAAGAGCTGGTTTAGTACTCATACATCTTTTGAGTTGGTCTTCTTCACGGAAAAATCTTATTTCTCTGTCCAATTTGAAGGCTTTTTTGCTAGGTGAGTTAACATAGGTTGCAAATTATTCAATTTTAGGACTTGCATTACTTCATTACAAGTTCTGGCATTTAGGGTTTGCATTGAGAATTCTGCCGTGATTCTAACATATGAGGTTTTGTTGTTGTTGTTGTTGTTGTTGTTGTTGTCATTGTTGTTTGTTTTACTCTGCTTTAAAAATTCTGGGGTTTTTTTTTGTAAATATCTGGTAACTAAATAAGGATATGCCTTAGCGAGCTTCTTTTGTTGCCATAATTGTTTAGTGTTCTGCAAGCATCACTTACTTGTACTTTAACATCTTTTGTTGTATTTGGGAAATTTTCTTCCATGATTTCTGCAACACGTTCATAAATTTATCTGTGATATCTTCTAGTCTTTTCTCTAACTACAATTAGCTTTAGATTGATCTGGTATTGTCATCTAGTATGTGCTGGATAATACTCTGTTTTCTTATTTTATCACTTCTTTGAGCTCTTCATTATAAATCCGTGTTTTGCCTTCAATATCAGAGACTCTATCTTCATATTTGTCCTTTCTGCAATTTATGAATTCTATAAAATTTTTTATTTCAGGTATTTCTGTCTGACAATTTTTGAGGATTCCATATCCTTGTTGAATATGCCATTCGAATTTCAAACTGTCAGGATTAGTTCATTCAGTTTTTTTTTAACCAATTTACCAAAATTCACCATGGGCATTTGATTCATTTCCTCTTTGAAGTCACCTATTTTCCTCATTCCTTTTATGAAATTTTCATAGAGTTCTGATACTTGGTATTTATTTCCTTCTCCCTTTGTGATCCTTTGCTCTTCTTTGGGAGGGTGTTGTGCTCAGGGGTTTCCAAGGAAAACAATTTAATACAGGATATAAAATTTTCAGAATTATTTTATAATAGTCACCCAAAGAGTCAAACCCAAAAAATATAGGAAATCTGTTCACACTCTAAAGATCTCCAAAAATCCAACTGAGGGTCCAGATTCCATGGCAATGTCCTACATTAGTCCAGTTGAAGACCTAGACCCCATGACAGTGTCTCATGGCAGTCTGTTTCATAGGTCTGCACTGGGAAGACCCAAAGGTGGAAGCTAGAAAATCTTTGCCAGTGGGATGAAGGACCTGTGTCAGTAGGTTGAGGGATCTCCACTGGAGTCAGGAAGCTATGCTCAAAGTAAGGACCAGAGCTTCCCTGAAAAGTACCACAGCCTTCCTCAGCAACAATGAGGTTCCAAGCTCCTTTGATGAGAACAGCTGAGTTCATATCAGGAAGCCAGCCTGACTAGCTTCTCCAGGAGATTAAATAGCACACCATCTAACTCTGTGGAGCGAGTAAGTGATACTTAAAGTAAGGACCAGAGTCCTACAAAGTGAACCAAATCCATTGTCAGTGACAACAAGGTCCTGAGCTCCTCTGACAATGAGAATAGCCAAGTTCGTATCAAGAGAGAAGCTAGACATGCTCCTCTAGGAGAACCAGTGAGAACAGAAGAACCAACAATAGAATGGAGAACCAACAACACTACTTCTTTCTCTCCAGTTCTCTTTTATATGTTGACAACAATCCTCAGGTGGGTCACCACACTCAGCACTATGCTGGTTCAGTTCACCTGCTGTTACAAGTTGATCACCAGTTGTCAATCCCTCGCAGAGAGTTAGATGCATTTTAGAAACATTCGTTGCCTTGCTTCCCCATGCTAGAATGTGTATCATATGACCAAAGAAATTTTGACAAGAGAGCCAAGGAAAAACACAGTTGAAAGCATAGTCTTTTATTTTCTTTAGTATAGTCTTTTAAATGAAGAACACTGGAAAAAGTAGATTTCCATATGCAGAAGAATGAAATTGGACCCAATTTTACATGGTATACAGAAATCAACTCAAGTTGGATTTTATAAAACCCCTAAAAATATGACACAAAACTTTAAAACCCTCAGAAAGCTACATAAGGGAAATTTTTCTTGACATTGACTTTGACTATGATATTTTTTTGGGTATGAAAACAAAAACTCATGCTAAAAAACACAACAGAACTGGAGATCCAGCTCAGCAGCACAAGTGCCTGCCTGGCAAGCATGAGGTCATGAGTTTGATCCCTTGTATATAAAATAAATAAATAAATAAATAAAAATGAAAAACAATGAATAAGTAGGACTACATCAAACATAATTGCTTCCATAGAGCAAAGGAAACAATCAACAAAATAAAATGCAATCAAATAGATTGGAAAAAACTTGCAAACCATGTGTCAGATAATGCCTTAATATGCAAAATTTATAAAGAACTAATAGAATTCAATAGGAAGAAAAAAATCAGCTTAAAAATAGTCAAACGACCTGCATAGATAATTCTCAAAAGCAGACACATAGATACTCAAATCAATCCATGGAAAAAATTCTAATTCACTAATCATTGAGAAAATAATCAAATCACTATGAGATATGGCCTCATACATATTAGGATAAGTGTTATCCAATAGATTACAAGAAAGCTTGTGCTTGTGAGGGTGCATAGATAAAGGAATACTTGTATAATGTAAATTGGTACAGCCATTATGGGAAACAATATGGAGTTTTAAAACCAAATTAAAAAGAACTACTATATGACTCTATAATGCTACCTCTTAGTGTATACTTAGAAATGAAATCATCACCTTGTAAAAATATCTGTACTCATACTCACTGCAGCATTATTCACAATCTCCCCTTCTCTCCGCTCTCATTTTGCTCCTCTCTCTCTCTCTCTCTCTCTCTCTCTCTCACACACACACACACACACACACACACACATATATTCAAAGGGGAATATCATACAGCTTTAAAAAATAGGGACAGGCTCGAGAGGCTCTGAAATCCCTGCAACCAAACCCAAGGTCTGGGTGGTGCCACACTCCAGGGTGCGCTCCACCTAGCCGCCTGGGTCCTGGAGGTCTCAGCCACCACCCAGTAAGGCAAAGCCTCCAGCAGCACACTCTGGGAGTGCGCCCTCACTAGCTGCACAGAGGACCCTGCTCTACCCAGTCTCATGTCTCAGTGCAACCCACCAGGGGAACTCCTGGCCAGCCTTGCAGGACATAGAGGTACTGAAACCAGCCCAGCCCAGAGCCCCAGAGCTACTCATCAGGGACTGGCCAGCATAGCTGCAGGGCCTTAGAGAACTTGAACTCTGCCCATCAGAGCACAAGGTGCGAGCTCCATTGTTCAGGCTGGCACAGCAGGTCCTGGAGGTTGCAAGCCTGCCCAACCAGGAGCAAGGCCCTGGCACTATACACCTGGGAATCACCTGGACCTGCCTGACATGGTGCTCTAGAGGCTCTGAAGCCCCTGCAACCAGACACAAGATCTGGGTGGCACCACACTATGGGTTGTTCCACCTACCGCCTGGTCCTGGATGTCTCAGCCCCCACCCAGTAAGGCAGAGGCTCCCACAGCACACCAGGAGTGCACCCTCACTAGCTGCACAGAGGATCCAGCTCTACCCAGCCCTGCATCTCAGCACAACCCACCAGGGGAATGCTTAACCAGACTGGCAAGACACACAGCCCAGCACCCAAGAGCAACCCAACAAAGTACATCAGGGGAACATGTGGCCAGCCCCACAAACCACAGAACACAAGGGTCCAGTGCCATAATCTGGGGGTGTGCCATGACTAGCCATGGAGATATTGGAGGATTGAAGCTCTACCCAACACAGTGTTCCACTGCAATTCATTGGAGGTTGCCTGCCCAGCCACACAGGTCCCAGAAGAAAATGACAAAACGAAAAATCAAGAGGCAGTCTCAATCACCCAGTCCACTGAGAACAAACCCAGGAGACACTGAAATGGAAGACACTGGGAGTCACACAACTGAACTTTCTGAAATAATAGCAAATGCACTAAAGAAACAACTCCATGAAGCTATAGAGAAACTCAAATCAGAAATAATCTCTCAGCTAAAACATGAAATGACAATAATTATGAAAGAAATGTTGTTTGTATCTAAAGAAGATCAAGATTAAAAAATAGAAGAACATAAGAAAATAATGGAAACTTTGAATGAACAAAAGAAGACACAAATACAATGCATGAAACAGATTCAAAGAAATATTCAGGAAATTAAAAATTCCATGGAAAGCTTGAAAAACCAATTGAATGAAGCTGAAGATAGAATCTCATACCTTGAGGACAGCATGGGAGCTTACGGCCACGAAAGAAAAAATCTCTTGAAAATAGGAAGGAACCAAGAAACAACAATTCAACAGCTACAAGACGATGCCAAGAAAAATAACATAAGACTAACAGGCATAAATGAAAAAGTAGGGGTCAATACTAATGACCTGTGAAGACTATTTGCAGAAATAATAGCAGAAAATTTTCCAAACATGGGAAGAGAATCTGATATACAGATAAGTGAGGCATACAGAACCCCAAATAGCCATAACAAAAATAAACCTTCACCCAGATACATAATAATTAGGTTATCAGAAATACAGCACAAGAACAAAACTCTAAAATCTGTCAGAGAAAAGAAACAGATCACCCATGAAGGAAAGCCTAACAGAATCACAGAAGACTTTTCAACACAATCCTTCAAGGCAAGAAGAGCTGGGAGTGAAGTATTTCAAATCCTGAAAGAAAACAACTTTCAACCCAGATTGATGTACCCTGCAAAAGTATCCTTAAAAACTGTTTGAGAAATAAGATATTCCCATGACAAAGAACAACTGAAGAAATTTATGCTCAGCAAATCAACAATACAGAGAGTACTGAAAGACACTCTAGAAAGAGACAAAGGAAACTACAATCCCAAGAACAACAATAAAAGGAAACCACTAAGCAGGGCAAATAATTAACCACAAAATGTATAAAAACAAAAACGGAAAGAAACGCTGAGGGATGAATCAGCACATATCAGTTATATCAATCAATGTAAATGGTCTCAACTCACCAATAAAAAGTAACAGACTGGCAGAGTGGGGTAAGAAACAAAATCTAACAATATGCTGTGTACAAGAAACACATTTCACTCAAAAGAAAACTCACAGACTAAAAAGCAAAGGCTGGAAAACAATACTCCATGCAATAGGAACCAAGAAAAAAGCAGGGGTAGCTATTATGTTTGTAGATAATGTGAACTTCAAACTGAAAATGATTAAAAGAGATAAAGAAGGTCACTACATATGTCTTAGGGGAAAATTTCAAGAGGAAGAGATTACAGTCATAAATATATATGCATCAAATGTAGGAGCACCCAATTATGTAAGACAAATCTTAATAGACATGAAAAACCAAATAAACAATAGTACAATTATAAAAGGAGACCTTGACACCTCACTGTCACAGAAAGACAGATCAACCAAACAAAAAATCAGCAAAGAAATAACAGAACTGAATCAAACTTATGAACAAATGGACCTAGTAGATGTGTACCGAGTATTCCACCCATTAAAATCAGAATATACATTCTTCTCAGCTGCACACAGGTCATTCTCTAAAATAGATCATACACTGGTCCACAAATCATGCTTAAGTAACTGCAAATGAGCTGAAATAACTCCATGCATATTATCTGACCATAGCACAAAAATATTGGAAAGGAATGACAAAAAACCCACAAGAACCCCATAAACACATGGAAATTAAATAGTACTCTCCTAAATAACCAATGGGTCACAGAAAAAACTAAAGAAGAAATTAAACAATATCTACAATTGAATGAAAATGCAAATACAAATTACCGGATCCTGTGGGACACAATGAAAGCGGTCCTCTGAGGGAAATTTATAGCACTAAATTGCCACATCAGAAAAATGGAAAGAAACCTGTAAACAACCTAATGTTTCACCTCAAATTTCTAGAAAAAGAAGAGCAAGTCAAGTCCAAAGCCCAAAGAAGGGAGGAAATTATCAAGATCAGAGCAGAAATTAATGCAATTGAAACTAAGAAAATGATACAAAGAATTAATGAATTGAAGAGTTTGTTCTTAGAAAGACTAAATATAATTGATAAACCCCTAGCTAACCTTATCAAAAAGAGGAAAGTAAAAACTCAGATTCATGCAATAAAAAATGACAAGGGTGAAATCACTACTGACCCTGTGGAAATACAGAAGATCATCAACACCTACTTTGAAAACCTTTACTCACATAGATTCAATAACACAGAAGAAATGGACAGATTCCTAGAAGCCTATGAATTACCAGAGATGAATCAAAAAGTTGTAAAACTCCTGAATAACCCAATCTCAGCTAATGAAATTGAAAATGTAATTAGGACCCTACCAACAAAGAAAAGCCCAGGCCCTGATGAATTCACTGCTGAATTCTACAAGAAATTTAGGGAAGACTTAATGCCAACACTCCTCAAACTCTTCAATGAAATTGACAACAAAGCAATTTTCCCTAACTCATTCCTGGAAACAAGTGTTACCCTAATACCAAAACCAGTGAAAGACCCAACCTAAAAAGAAAATTACAGGCCAGTCTCCCTAATGAACATAGATACAAAAATCCTGAATGAAATACTGGCAAATAGAATACAGAAAGTTATCAGAAAGATTATACACCATGATCAAGTGGGATTCATCCCAGTAATGCAGGGATGGTTCAACATATGCAAATCAATAAATGTAATACACCATATCAACAGGACCAAGGACAAGAACCACGTGATCATCTCAATAGATGCAGAAAAAGCTTTTGACAATATCCAACACCCATTCATGATAAAAACCTTACAGAAAATTGGACTAGATTTTCTCTATCTCAACCTCATAAAAGCCGTATATCATAAACCAACAGTCAACATCTCACTAAATGGATAAAAACTAAAAACTTCAACCTAAAATCAGGAACAAGGCAAGGATGTGCATTATCACCAATCCTATTCAATATAGCTCTGGAGATATTAGCCAGAGCAATTAGACAAGAGAAAGAAATAAAGGGAATAAGGATAGGAAAGGAACAAGTAATATTATCACTCATTGCAGATGATATGATACTCTACATAGAAGACCCCCAAAAATTTACTAAAAGACTTCTAGAAGTAATAACCAAATTCAGTAATGTTGCTGGATACCAGGTGAAAACTCACAAATCAGTAACATTCCTGTACACAAACAACAAAGTCACTGACAGAGAAATAAGGGAAACCACACCCCTCACTATAACATCCAAAAAATGAAATACTTAGGAATGTGTTTAACAAAGGAAGTAAAAGACCTATACAGTGAAAATTACATTACTCTGAAGAAGGAAATTGAAGAAGATTTCCAAAAATGGAAAGGTATTCCCTGCTTATGGATTGGAAGAACAAACGTCATGAAAATGGCCATTCTTCCAAAATTATTATACAGATTTAGTGCAATCCCATTCAAAATACCACTTGCCTACCTCACAGAGCTAGAGAAAGCATTCCTGAAATTCATCTGGAACCAGAGAAGACCTAGAATAGCAAAGGCAATTCTGGGCAACAAAGGGAAGGCAGTATGCATCACAACCCCCAACTTGAAACTATACTACAAAGCTACTGTGATAAAATCAGCATGGTACTAGAATCAAAACAGACCTGAAGATCAATGGAATAAATTAGAAGTTACAGCCACAACTACAAACACACTCAGTCACCTCATTTTTGACAAAGGGGCCAAACATGTACATTGGAAGAAAGATAGTCTCATTAACAAATGGTGCTGGAAAAACTGGCTTTCTATATGCCATAAACTAAAACTAGATCCATGTCTATCACCATGTACTAAAATAAAGTTTAAATGGATCAAACGTCTGAATATTAAAACAGAGACACTAAACCTACCAGAAGAAAAAGTATGTAAAAATCTTGATGACATAGGAGTAGGCAGAGAGTTCATGAACAAAAATCCAATTGCACGGGAAACACTTCCCAGAGTCAATAACTGGGATCTCATCCTACTAAAAAGTTTTTGCATGTCAAAGTAAATCTCCAACAGAATGAAAAGAAAACCCAAGAACAGGGAAAATATCTTAACCAATTGTCCATCAAACAAAGGACTTCTGTCTAAAACATATAAAGAATTAAAAGAAATCAGGCCCCTAAAATTCAAGGACCCAATCCAAAAATGGGCATCTGAGATGAATACATTCTTCTGAGAGAAAGAAATAGAAACGGTAAATAAATAGATGAAAAAATTTTCAAAATCAATGGTCATTCTGGAAATGCAAATTAAAACAACACTGAGATTCCATCTCACTCCAGAAATAATGGCTAAGATTAAAAAATCAAGCAACAACAAACGCTGGAGGGGCTGTGGTGAAAAAGGAACTCTTCCGCACTGTTGGTGGGAGTGTAGACTGGTGCAACCACTGTGGAAACCAGTGGGGAGATTCCCAAGAAGCGAGGATTAGAGATCCCTTTTGATCCAGCTATCCCGCTTCTGGGCATTTTCCCAGAATTGAAAACATCATACCACAGTGTTATTTGTGCACCCATGTCTCTAGCAACCCAATTTGTAATAGCCAGATCTTGAAAATAACCCAAGTGCTCATCAATCAAGGAATGGATCAAAAAGATGTGATATTTTTATACAATGGAGTACTCCTCAGCTATCCAGAAAGATTGGATTGAGACTTTTATAAGTAAATGGACACGAATTGAGACCATACTCCTAAGTGAGATACATCAAACCCACGTGTGAATACCATAATGTTTTATCATAGTGTAAGAAACTGAAACAGTATATATGATCCATCATCTACAATAAGTACTGTGTAAGCGTAAGAAACTGCTCAAAGAGCAAATATAATTGGGATAGGGAAAAAGAGGAAAGAAGGAAGGGGAAAAAAGATAAATCTGTATATATATATATATATATATATGTAAGATAACTGAAATGAGTATACTGCTGAATGTATTAGTTATTTAGAAAAATCAGTTAATACTCATATGATTAGATCCATTTTGCATGTCTGCATCTGTTAATGTAATCAACCATGTCGAAGGTAACGATATGCAGTATTGCAACCATTGTCAAGTTTCTATCATCCTTTTTTGTTACTGTTGTGCATTTGCTCTATTTGTTTGTCTCTTGCTTTTTGTCTTTCTTATATGTGTCTTTTTTATTTATATAAGTAAAAGCAAAAAAAAGAGATAATAGAATTTGTAATGGAATTGTCAAAACTGGAAGATATGTCAAGTGAACTAAGCCAGGCACAGAAAGACAAATACTGTATGATTTTGTCTGTGAAGTCTTCAAAATTTGATGTACAGAAATAGAGAATAAAGCAATGGTTTCTAGAAGTAGAGTGGGGTAAATAAAGGGGAGATGTAGCTTAATGGGTACAGAGTAACCTTTGTAGGATGAGCAAGTTTAAAACTCTGGACAACATGAACATTCAACATGAAAGCTATGGTTAGTAATAGTGAGTTCTGATAATAGTGTTTGCTAAATGATAGGATTGCAGCTGTTTTATGACACAAAAGTGTGTGACAATTGATATGGTAATTTGCTTTAGTATCATTTTATTATATACATGTGTCTAGTAACATCACGTCATATGCTTTGAATATATAGAATTCATTTTTGAAAGTCTTTATTTTTCACTTTAACCAAACTAACTTTTGTTAAATTTGCTCAATTAAAAAAAATTTGTAAAAATCCAATAATTACTTTGACATTTAAGGTTACAACTTTTGGTGTGTTTTCTAAGCACATGCATGGAGATTTACAAGTATTTTATAGGCATTAGACTATATTATATGTATTAAAATTTAGATTTTCATTTCATTCATTAAATGTAAGCATCTACTTCAAAAATATAAACTGATAAATTTTTTGAATGTAATATGCCATTTTATTGCATATATGCACCAAGTTATAACCATACACCATTTTTTGACAGCTGTTCATATTTCAACATTACCTACAAAATAGAGATGAACATACCTGTTCTTATGTCCCAGAAAAGTTGTTTTAATATTCTCTAATAAAAAATAATTGTAAGCTATTTCTAGATAAAAGACTGCTTTGCATAGGTTGTGATATATTCTGTCAAATAAACAAACTGTCAAATAACCAAAGCGTTACAGCAACTTATCCTCCCATTGAAAATGTGAATATTCCTATTTTCCCATATTCAGTCATCACTGAGTATGTTTTTGTGGTGTTTTTAGAGACAAGATCATGCCATGTGAATGAAGGCCAGCCTTAAACTCATTATGCAGCTCATAGTTGCTTTTAAATCAGCAATCTTGCCTCAGCCTCCCAAGTGCTGGAATTAAAGGCATATACAACCACTCTCAGCTAAAGTATTTGTATTTTTTTTTTGGCTAATCTGTTGTGTGAGAAGTGGTTATAATATTTTTTGCAGAATATATTTTTTGGTTTTAATTTATCATTTCTTTAGTGTTGATGCATTATTTTGAATTTTTATTTTTTATTAGTACCTGTTTGCAGTACACATTGATCATATTCCTCATAGGGAGGTGGTACTTGTACATAACATGCCTTAATTCTTTTTTCATCCCCTTCTGCTTTCTTTACTCCACCTCCCTCTGTCTCTTGGTCTTCCTTCCTTTTGCAAAACATCTAGCACTCTATTTTCTCTTATCTATCTTTTATTTTGCTCTTTGTTTGCATTTTGGATTTTTCACATAAAACAAACCATGTAATATTTAAGATCATGTGTCTGTCTTGGTTACTTTTCTCTCATTGCAGGGACAAAATACCCGACACCCAAAATTAAGGAAGAAAATGTTTAGCTCACAGTTTGTGGAGGTTTTAGTCCATAATCAGCTGGCTCCAAGGCAAGATGGCATGGCACAGGGGCAACACTTCAAGGCAGTAAAAGACAGCAAAAGCAGTAAGAGCAAAAGGAGGAGAAGCAAACCTCTTCCTCTCTTACACTATAAAAAGGCTACCACTCCCTTGGGTGGGTGTAGCACTCATACCATGTCCCATTCTCTCCTCTTGCACAGGGTGAGGATGTTCACAAAGTGAGGACCCTGGCCCCCTGCTGAATAACTTAGTTAAACTTCTAAACTTTTCAAGTTGACACAATGTAACAACCATTACAGTATCCGATTTATTTTATTTAACATTGTGACCTTAAATTGCATGCATTTTCTTGCAACTGATTAATTTATCCTTTTGTTAGTTTATTCTTCTTTGTGACACATTGTACTTTATTGTATAAATATCACACTTCCTTTATCAGTTGATAGACATATAGTCTACTTCTAAGATGTAGTTATGATAAGCTGTGCTGTTATAAGTATGGGTATGTATATGTCATTGTAATATGATAGAGTAACAATAAAGAGTCTTTAACTCTTTCAGGAAGATACCTTGAAGGGGAATTGCTGGGTTGAATGGAATTTTTATTTTTATTTTTCTGAAAAATCACTATTCTTACTTCCATGATGATTGTACTAATTTACATTCTAACATTGTAGAACTGTTCTTTTTTATTTGCAGCCTCTCCAGCATTTGTCATTACTTGATTTCTTGATGCTAGCCATTCTTTTTGGAGTAAAATAGAATCACAATGTTGTTTGAAAAACAGTGAGAATGTGTGTTAGTTTTCTCCAAAGAAGCAGAACCAACACAGTTTAATTATAAGGTGTTGGCTCCTGTGGTTATAGAGTCTGAGACAAGTCATGTCTGACATGCCATTTGCAAGCTGGAGTCCCCTAAAAATCTTCTGTAGTATTTCAAAGGCTTCAGTTCTGGATAGCCATTGGTGTAGATTTTAGTCTCTGTCTGAAGTACTGAGAAACAGGAACATCAATGACAAGAGAAGATGGATGTCCTAGTTCAGAGAGGGGGAGTTAATTCAACTTCCCTCTCCCTTTTTCTGTTTAGGCACTAAATTAATTTAGTGATGCCTTCCCACATTAATGAGAGCCATCTGTTTCACTCAAGCCACCACTACTCTAAAATCTTTAGGAATACCTTCAAAATTAGATGCAGAATCTGCTATCTGGGAATTCTTGGACTTGTCAAGCTGATACCTAACATTGAACTTCACAGGATATATATTTTTGATATTTTTATTTAGAATCTATATACTTTTCCATTGAGAAATATATGTTCATATGTATGTCCATTTTCCTACTAAGTATTTTTATTTATTTAAAATAAGTATTTTTATATGAACAACATTAACACTTTTCCATGTATTTTTCAACTAAATGGTTTTCCTCATTGGTTATTTTTCTTGTCTCCTGACTTTCCTTTTGCCATACTGAAACTTTCATTTATTTATTATCCATAATTTACATTGAAAATACTAAATTACGTATAATAAATATGAAGCATGTTTCATTCATCTTGTCTTTTTCACAATAATTTGTGGTGTGTTTATTTGATACTTATGAAAAAGGTGTGTCTGACAGTATACAGATAAAGCACTAAGAATATGGCTTGGCATATACTCAGCACTCAATAAGGTTTTTGTTATTGCTATTTTTGTTATTCTTATTGTGACAGCTGCCTTTATGTGTCAAATTGGGCTGTGGAAGGTAAGATAGCTTGTTAAAACATTATTTATGATTATGTCTGTAAACATACATCTGAAATTAAAATTTGAAGAGATAGACCGAGTGAAAATCTGTCTTCATATATGTGTTTGGTCATTATCTGCACATTGAGGGCCTGGATGAACATAAAGACAGGATAAAAATGATCTCCTCTCTCTCTCTCTTTCTCTCTCTCTTTCTCTGACTTACACAAGAAAACCTTCAATTTCTAAAGCCTTGAGCATTGGACCCAGAGTCATACCATGAGTTCTGATACCTATGTTGATGTATATATTTACCTTAGAGGTGGATAGATAGAGATATAATACTGGTTCTATTTCTCTGGAGAGTCTTAATACAATTATCAAATTAATTAGTCAATTTGATGTTCTTATAAATGAGATAGTGTTATCAGGTGTGACAATTATCTTTTAATTTGTGGCCTCCAACACCCCTCTAAAACCTAAAGTTTATTTTCCCCAAACATTAGTCACTAAATTATTCCTTTTGCATATTTTACAAGAATATGGAATATCCTGATACGTGATAACTAATATGAATTACTCAGTAAGTCCAGTTGTCCTTCCTCCATGCTTACGAATCTATATTGAATCACCCTTCAAGTGTAATAATCACAAAGGAAAATTTGGATAAAAGAAAGATTTCTTGATAGTGGCACCTGACTTGAAGAAATTTCAAATATTCTATATTTTCAACACCTATAGCTCCAAATCTCATACAGAATGAGAGTGAGTAAAAATGTTAATGATGTCATCAACAGGGATCTTCATCAGTTGCCAAGTATCTGAAGAAATTTGAGACTAGAATGATGGCAGATTGAAAGAAGTCATCATAGAACAGGAATGGTAACATGCTACTGAAGTAGGTGAGAGATGGACTAGAATAAAGATAAAGGGCTGGAAGTTTGGCTCAGTTCCTTAAGCACCTGCCCTGGCAGGCGCGAGGTTGTGAGTTCAATCCCCGGTGCTGCAAAAAAAAAAAAAAAAAAAAAAAAAAAAAAAGACTTCAGATAGAATAAAGATAAATATTTATAATTGGTCATGATTCCAGAAAGGTAAATGATGGGCAAAGATGAGTTTTTAGCATGGTTATTTTTGCATCTCAATCAAAATATATATGGATTTTAAGCAGGTAAAGTACATGAATTTGAAATGTGGTATAATGAATCTAATATATTAAAATCAATTAACTCATTTTATGAATGAGACATAGGTAAATGTAACACTGAAGATGGACACTTGGACCTACTATGGCACTGCAGCATTTAATCATTGTCAAAGCTGTGTTATTCCTAGATCAATGAGAAAAATGATAAGGGAAAACATAGACAACCAGTGCAGTTTGCATGACAATTGTGATGTGTGCTCCATTGAACACATTAAATCTTTCAGTGGATTGTGCAAAGGTAGGGTTTTAAGTGCAATTGAGAAAACAAAACACATAGAATTTATTTTGAAAATACCATCTATTGGTCACATAGGGCCTACGCCTTTTTGAAGCATCAAACCTGGCTGACAATGAATCAGAATGACCCCATATTATTGATCTAGATATCAGCAAGATGTGAGATAAGCCTTTCTAGCACCACCACTTCCCACAGAAACAAAAATTTGAACAACCACCCACTCACACAAATACATATACAAAAACTAGGTGTCTTAGTCATTTTTCTCTTGTTGCTGAGACAAAACACCTGACACCAAAAATAAAGGAAGAAAAGGTTTATTTAGTTCACAAATTGTGGAGGTTTCAGCCCACAATCAGCTACCTACAAGGCAAGGGGGCATGGCACAGGGGCAACACTTCATGGCGACAGAAAACAGAAAAAGCAACAAGAGCAAAAAGGGAGGAGCATGAGAGAAGACTGTTCCTTTTATCGTATGGAGTCTACCCACCCTAGGATGAGTGTAGCACTTACACCCACACCCATAATCCCAGCATTGGACCTTGAGTCAGTCACAAACTGTAGAAGTCTGTCTCCATAACACATAAGGCTTTGGGGGGAACATCCAGACACAAATCTTAACATTCTTCCCCTGGCCACCCAAAGACTCATATGCATCCTTTATGCAAAAGGCATTTAGTCCATTTCTAAAAGTTGCCAAAATCCTAACAGTTCCAGCATTGCTGAAGAGTCCAAGTCTAAAGTCTCCTCTGAGATATAAAGCAAACTCAGCTGTGAGCCCCTATCAAAATGCAAAGAAAGTTAGACTTCCAATATACAATGGCACAAGATAAATGGTGCCATTCCAAAATGTACAAACAGGAGGATGCAAAGTATTGGAACTAAAGCAAGTCCAAAATTCAGCAGGGCAAACATTAAATCCTGTAGTTCCATGTGGTACATATGAATGAATCTGTGATAAGTTGTGATCTCCAAAAGACTTGCTTGACTCCACTTACAACACTTCCATTCATTGCTCTTCCCATAGTTTCTCTCTTGAGCACGATTTGCTCCCTCTTTGAAGGCTTCAGATGATTCATGTTCCTGGCTTTTCCAAACTTCTGGAGCCTCTACTGCATCTTTGGCTTCACCCTCACAACTTCACACAATGCCTTATCAGGGGCACACTGCCTGGCCTCCCAGGATTTCTGAAATCAGGGTGGAAGTTTTTTAAACCTCAGAATTCTTGCATTCTGCAGGCGCCCAAAACCAGTGCCATGTGGATGATACCAAGGTCTGCTTCCAGATGTAACAGTAGCCAGACGTTCCTCTCTCTTGGTTGTAGGTGTCTAGTGTCTGGACTGCTAAGCAGTCTGAACCTGATTCTCAGGAACAAATTGTTTATGTTGTCACCATTCTGGAACCTAGTGCCACCACTGCCATTTTGGAACCTGTTGCTGCCACTATTGCCATTCTGAAATATAATTTGGCTGCCACCATTCTGGGACATAGTGCTCTGTGGCTTTCTTTTCAAAGCAAAGTTTTTCACTGTTGCAGTTTTGAGGCTGCAAACGATGGAGACTTGCTGTTTCTTGTGATGCCCTCAGGCTGTCTTTTCTATTCACCTGTTCCTTCTCAACAATCCAGATCTCCTCAGCTGTATCTTTGCAGCTCATAGCTTTACTGGAGTTCTTTCTGACAAAACTCACATTTTAAATTATCCTTATGGGCTCTTTGCTCTTGATTTGCAATATACATCTGGCTAAAAGCATTCAACAAGAGCCATGCCACCTCCCCAACATTAGACTGCCTTGAAATTTCTTCTGCCACATTAGTTAGTCTACTGCCCTTGTTCTCAGTCTCAGGCAAAATCTCTGCACACTAGCAAAATGCAGAGAAACTTTTTGCCAAGCCATAGCACACATCATCTGGACTCCAACAACCAATGCAGTCCTTCTTCCCAGTGGAAACCTTCCAAGCCTGGTCTTTAATGGCAGAATTTCTACCAGCCTTCTGGTCTTCTGAGCTCTGACCAGGTTCTCCCATACAGAACAGCCTAAGGTATTCCAGAACAACTCTTTCAGATGATGTCTCAGAACCTTTCCAAATCCTTCCCACAAGTTATTCACAAACGTTCTTGAACCACATGGTCAGGTATAGTCACAACAACGACATCACTCTTGGTACCAAATTCTGTCTTGGTTACTTTTCTCTTGTTGCTGAGTCAAAACACCTGACACCCATAATTAAGGAAAGAAAGGTTTATTTAGCTCACAATATGGGAGGTTTTAGTTCATAATCAGCTATCTACAAGGCAGGATGGCATGGCACAGAGGCAACACATCATGGGGACAGAAAACAGCAAGAGCAGCAAGAGCAAAAAGGGAGGAGCGTGACAGAAGAGTCTTTTTCCCTTATATTGTGTGTAGGGCACCTACCCTAGGGTGCACTCACACCCATAATCCCAGCACTGGACTGTGAGTCAGTCACAAACTGTAGAAGCCTGTGCCTTCGATGCATGAGGCTTTGGGTCAGGGCACAGCAAGACACAAACCATAACACTAGGAAAACTGAGTGAAATATTATAATTCCTAGATTTAGCATAGAAATAATAAAAGATACAATGAAGAAGTTCACCTCTCCTGTTTCAGCTGCTATACCTTCTGGATTGTTCCTCCTCCAATCCCAGGTTGATACCCTCTACTTGTGGGAAAGAAAGGGAAGTGAGCATTGGAGTTTTGTCTTAGAATCTACCATTGGGCTTACATGGGGCCCATGGCCCTAGGAACCAGTCTTGTATACACAGACTGAGATTCTAAGTCTACCCTAGAGCCACGCTTGCCTTGTGGACTCAGTCTCCAGGTTGCTTTATTTCCAAATAAAATTCAGTGTCCCTAGACTCTGGACTGACCAAATATACATAGGCTGCAATCCACTCCACAGGCTCAGTCTCCAGGTCAGCACTAGGGCCATGCCAGCTACTGATCAAGAGGTCCAATTGCCCCAGTATTTAGTCATTCCCAAGTAACGTTCAGGCTGCTACAGCCTAAATAATCAGACTGCCACAAACAGATCCAATGCCCAGGCTAGCACCTGTAAATACAGACTCCAGACTCAAATCAGTTTTCAGAACAGATAAACAGGTATGCCACATAGTCTCAGAATTCAGTCCCATCCCAGTATCAATTTGACATGCCCAGCATCAGGTACCATGCTAACACTCATGGACCCAATCTCTAGGCCTGTCTAGCATCAACATTTATGCCACCAGGAGTTTGGCTCAGTGGCTTAAGCACCTGTCTGGCAGGTGCGAGGTTGTGAGTTCGAACCCTTGGTGCTACAAAAAACAAAACAAAACAAAACAAAAAACATTTATGTCATGTTCTGTGGTCCCATAGACTAGAAGACTTAGAGTCTAGTACTCTTCAGGAACACTCAGAGTCCGAGTTTGTTTCAGTAGATCACAGCACTGAAGCAGCCTCAATAGAGTGAAACTTCAGGATCCAGGCAGTCCTCATAGAAATAGTCCACAGGTCAGTACCTGCACACTGAACCTCTGTGTAATCCCTTGTGAATCTAAGATTCGGGGTAGCCCCCATGGCACTGGATAAGAGAGCCATGATTTCAGGTTCCAGACTGACACATATGAACCAGCATTGCGTAATTGACCAAGTACAAGGGCAAAGCCAGAATCCAGGCTAATACCTGTGGTTCTAGGATCCAGTGAATGCAAATTTCAGGCCCGTCCCTGTGGATGCCAATATACAACCAACTCCCATAAACTAAAGCTCCATGTACAATCCTTCAGACCTGGGAAACAGGCCAGTCACTGGACCCAGGCTTCATGTCAACTTCCACTGATGCAGGTTCTAGGTATACGCTAGTACCTGGTTGGCCCCTGTAGACTTATGTTCAAGCTCATTCCAGCTGCATATCAGCTTCTATGGATCCAGGCTTTAGATGACCCATCAAATTTGATGCTTCCCACCCTGCATCCATAGGCCCAAGCTCTAAGTTCTCTCTAAAGGCCCAATCAACAGGTCCACTAAAATGCATTTTGGCTACTCACTTGATCCCACAGTCTCCATTCCCAGGCCTGTGCACCTACTGACTGGCATCAGTACAGTCTGATCAAGGACTGTATGTAGCAGCAAGGTCACAAGTGGACCACCTCGAATTCCCTTCTTAGAATCTCTTGAAGGCTGAATGTTGAAGGGATGTACATCCATAGTTCCTCTCCTCCTCTTCCTCCTCCTTCTTTTCCTCCTCCCCTTGCACCCTCCCTTCTTTTTTATATTAGTACATATTTGGAGTGGATAGTATACATGATGTGTATATTCATCTTAGAGAGTGGGTACATGTACTTAATGTATCTTGCTTCTTTATAGTCTCTGCATCCTCTTTTATGTTCCTTTCACTTTTCCCCTCCCCCCATGCTGAGCCTCTTGCTCATGTTTCCATTTGTAAAAGATCTGTCTCCCTGCTTTCTTTCATAAGTCTTTTAGTTTGCTCTTTATTTGTAATTTGGATTACTCAAATGAGTGAAACCATACAGTATTTAAACTTCTTGGTTTCTTGGCCACCTTCCCATGTGTAAAAGATCTTTCTTTTATAAATCTTTCATTTCATTCTCTATTTGCACTGTAGATTACTCAAATGAATGAAACCATACAGTATTTAAATTTCTATATCTGCTTTATTTCACTTAAAGTTGTGTTCTCAACTTGTATCCATTTTTCTACAAATGTTCCAAGTTCATCTTTCTTTATAGCAGAGTAGTATTCCATTACATATGGATATCACATTTTCTCTATTCATTCACCTCTTGAAGGACATATAGGCTGCTTCATGAATAAGCTAATATGATTTGCTATTATAAGCATGGGTATGCCTGTATCTCTGCAATATGATGTCTTTAGACCTTTGGGTAAGATACTTAAAAGGGGATTTGCATAATGATTGTACTACTTTACATTGCCATCAATGGAGAAGTGTTCTGTTTTCACTACAGTCACACCAGCATTTGCTATTAATGATTTCTTGATGATTGCCATTTTTCTAGCATAAGATGAAATTTAGTGTTATTTTAACTTGCATTTCTCTAATGACCAGAGATATCAAATATTCTTTCATACTTTTATTGGCCATTTTTACATCTTCAGAGAAGTGTTTATTCATTCAGTTAAGCATTTTTATAGGATCTTTTACTTTTGGGCAGCCTAACTTTTGAATTCTTTATATACTCTAGTTATTAGTCCTTTGTCTGAAGAACAGCTGGAAAAATTTTCCGAAATTTTTAGGTTTTCTCTTCACTCTGTTGATCGCTTTCTTTCTTGTGTAGAAGCTTTTTAATTTGATGTAATTGCATTTGTTATTTTTTGTTGTTATTTCTTGTGCAATTGGAGTTCCATTCAATGGTTATTTTGACAGCACATATACTAAAATTGGAGTTCTGTTCAGAAAGTCCTTGCCTACACAATGATTTCGAAAGTTTTATTGATTTTATCTACCAGATGCTTAAGCGTTTCTCTTTAAATATTTAGATATTTGATTTACTTTTATTTTAGTTTAGCACATTATTTTGATTTAGTTTAGTGTGAGGTATGAGTCCATCCAGGTCCAATTTTCTACACATAAAAAGTTAGGGAGATTTTCTAGTATCATTTGCAGAAGAGATCATCATTGCTTCAATGAAGGGTCTTGAAAATATAGAACAAAATGGTAAATTATTACAAATTACTCAGAGAAGCCTTAAAAATGTTGTGAGAAGAAAACTCATCCAGATTCTTTTAGATGAAAATAAGAAGACAAATTTAAGACTAATTGGAGTCACAGAGAAACTAGAAGGTAGCACACAAAGAATAAAAAAGTTCATTTATGGAAATCATAATAGAAAACTTACTATGTATGAGGAAAATCTGCAACACACAGGGAAGTTAGACTTATAGAAAATCAACCAACAGTGATGAAAGAGAAGTACCCCATGACATATATTAGTCAAAATTCTACATTTTCACTGGAATGACAGAATCTTTAAAGTTACCAGAAAAGCAAAAATCATGTATAAAGGTGAACTCATTAGAATTACCACAGACTTCTCAACATAAATTTTAAAAGTCAGGAGACTTTGGAGTGATGTATTTCGAATCCTATAAGCAAACAACTTCCAACACAGATTAACATATCCTTCAAAAATTTCTTTCAAAATGAAGGAGAAATAAAAAAAGTTCCATGGAAACAATTTAACAGATTCATGAATATCAACCCAGCACTACAGAAAATATTCAAGAGTATTCTAGGCAGGGACAATGAAGCCAAGAAAGCCTAAAATTCAGATACAATGAATACATTGAACAACACAAATATATCAACAAAAAAAATGAAGGCATCATGAACAGAAAAAGAATGAAATGTCAGGAGTAAATCAATATCTTTCAATAGTAATTCTCTATTTTAATTGTCTCAATTCTCCTATTAAAATTCATATTGGCAGATTGGATTGAAAGAAGAATCTAACATTCTGCTGCATTCAGGAAACTCATGTAATACAAAAAGATATTTATATACCAATAATGAAAGGGTGGAAATCAATATTTGATGCAGCAGGACCCTGAAAAGAAAGCAGGGGTAGCAAATTTACTCCCATACAAAGTAAACTGCAAGATAAATCTGATCAGATGAAGCAAAGAAGGCCATTACATACCAATTAATGAAGAAATCTGACACAAAGCATAAATAGATGTAAAGATATTTGCATCAAATACTGGAGCACATAACTTCATAAACCAAACACTACTTGACATAAAAGATCAAAGAAACACCAAGAGAATCACAGTGGGTGACCACAATATCACACTTTCACAGAGAGCATGATCAACTAAACAAAATTCAGTGAAGAAGTATCAGAGTTTGACCACACTTTAGAACAATACAATACATATTCTTCTCAGCATCATACTGAACCTTCTCCAAAATAGACTACATACTAGTCCACAACACATACCTAAATAAGTAAAAAAAGAATCAAAATCACCTCATGTTTACTATCAGCACATTATGCATTGAAACTAAAAATGAAGCAGAGAAGAACCCACAGAAAATTTATAAACACCTGGAAACTTGAAAACGTATCCTTGAATACCCAAAGGATTACAGAAGAAATGAAGAAATAAACAATTTCTAGAATGAAGGAACAATGCCTGTACAACACATGAGAACATATGGGACACATTGAAGAGGCAAGTTTTTTGCAACCAATGCTCAATTAAAAAAAACAGTTTGTTCAAATAAATAACATACTTCTTTTTTTCCTCAGAAAATGTAACCTCAAACTCACTATGTAGCACAGACTGACCTCAAACTTGTGATCTTTCTGCCTCAGCTTCTTGTAGTGCTGGGATTTCAAGCATGTGGCATTATTTCTAGCATGTCCCTCCTTCTTAGAATGTGAAAACACTAACTTCTGACCATATTGATCAAGAACAATCAAGAAAAAAATGTAAACACTAATTAAAATAATTAATAGAATGAGACCTTAAAGAAATTGAGATTTATGGAGTGCATGACAAAGAACACAAAATAATTATTTATAGAAGAATCAGTAACCATAAAGAACATAGAGAGGAGCAACTTTAAAAATCAAGAATACAATAAATGAACAAAAGAATATAAGAGAGATTGTAATCATGAAAGAATTAAACAGAAATTTTTGTCCTGAAGAATACATTTAAGAACAGGAGAAACATAAAGAAAAGTATCAACAGACGACTTGATCAAGCAGAAAAAGCAATATATATGCTCGAACCCAGGTTATTTGACAATACATAAAGAATAAAAAGAATGAAAAAGCATAAAGAAAGCTTATGGCATTAATGAGACAACATCAAAAATTAATGTTCATGGTATGGAAATGAATTAACCTGAAGAAATAGACAAAGTTGGAGAAAGCTTTTTAAATAGACAATAGTTAAAAAAACCCTTGGATTCCATCCTCCATCCAAGTGAAAAAGATGGCCTGGGATTGTGTCAGTGATACTGCCCTCCACCCAGGTGACTGCAGTGGGACTGTGACTGGGAGAAAACCAGCCACACAGTAGGACCATAACAATGGCTCACATGAGGCATAGGCAAAACTAATGAGATCGAAAAGACCAAAAGTTGAACCAACAGGAATATATGACAGGATTGAAAAGCAAAATGCATTCTCAAATCTCCATCCTTCCCAGAAAAAGTACAGGTGACATCAAAATACAAGAAATTAGAAGACACACCTGAAATAGCTGAAAAGTTGCAAGCAAAGTAATGAAAACATTTATTAGGCTATAGAGAAAATCAGATCAGAAAAAATATCTCAAGTAAAATATGGCATATATAAAGAAAGAATTACTCAACATAGCTAGAAAACACATAGAGAAAAATGAAGGAACACAGGAAAATGATTGAAACCTTGAATGAACAATATAGGAAAGGATTAGAATACATGAAACAAATTCAAACAGATACCCAGGAAATTAAAAATTCCACTGAGAGCTGGAAAAATCACTTGAATGAAGCTGAAGACAGAATTTCAGCTCTTGAAGACAGGATCAAGGTTAGTGACCACGAAAGAAAAGATCTCTTAAAAATAGCAAGTGACCATGCAATAACACTTCAACAGCTCCAAGACAATGCAAAGAAAAATAATATAAGATTTAATGGTGTCAATGAAGAAGCAGAAGTGAACAGAAAGGACATAAAATCTATTTGCAGAAGTACTAGTAGAAAATTTCCAAGCATGGGAACAGAATCTGACATGCAGATAAGTGAGGCATGTAGAAACCCAAACAGTCATAACCAAAATAAATCTACACCCAGATACATAATAAAGATCTCAGACATTCAGCACAGAAACAGAATAGTAAAAGCTGCTAGAGAAAAGAAACAGATTGCCTACAAAGGAAAATCCATTAGAATCATGGCTGAATTCTCAAAACAAACCCTCAAATTAAGAAGAGCTTGGAGTGAGATATTTCAAGCCATGAAAGAAAAAAATCTTCCAAACTCGATTGATGTACCCTGCAAAACTACCTTTCAATATTAATGGAGAAAAAAGATACTTCCATAACAAAGAACAACTGAAGAAATTCACTAGCACAAATCCAATTTTCCAAATAGTGCTTAAAAATATTCTAGATAGTGACAAAGATGTCCACAATTTCAAGAAAAACAACACAAAGATACCACCAGGCAGGCAAGTAATTAAACAGAGGAAAAAACAGGGAACCAACAACAGGAAAATAACATGATTTAGATGAGCCAATACATATCAATTATAACCATCATTGTGAATAGCCTCAATTCACTGATCAAAAGAAAAAGACTGGTATAATGGATGAAGAAAAAAGACCCAACAATATGCTGTATACAAGAAACACATTTAATTCAAAATGAAACTCATAGAATGAAATTCAAAGGATGGAAAATAATACTCCATGCAACAAGAACACAGAAAAAAGCATGGATAACTATCCTATTTGCAGACACTGTGAATTTCAAACCAAAAATTATCAAAAGAGGTAAAGAAGGTCACTACATACTTGTTAGAGGAAAACTTCAAGAGGAAAAGATAACCATCATAAATATATATGCACTAAATACAGGAACACACAACAATATAAGAAAAATACTTATAGACATAAAAAATCAAATGAGCAATAACACAATTATAACAGGGGACTTTAATGCCTCACTCTCCCAAAGAGATAGACCAATCAGACAAAAATTAGCAAAGAAATAACAGAACTGAATCAAATATGTAAACAAATGGACTTAGTAAATGTTTACAGATTGTGCGACCCAACATCAGAATACACATTCTTCACAGATGCACACTGGTAATTCTCTAAAATAAACCATAAGCTAGCCCATAGAACATGCTTAAGTAAGCGCAAAAGAATTAAAATGATGCCATGCATATTATCTGACCATTGTGCAATGAAATTGGAAGTTAATGGCAAAAGAAAATGCAAAAACTTCATAAACACATGCAAATTAATAAAACACCATCCTGAACAACCAATGGGTCACAGATGAAATTTCAGAAGAAATTAAACAATATCTACAAATAAATGAAAATGCAACCGCAGCATACCAAAACCTGTGAAATGCAATGATAACTGTCTTAAGAGAGAAATTTATAGCAATGAATGCTCACATTGAGAAAACAGAGCAAGCACAAATAAACACCCTAATGTTTCACCTAACTTCTAGAAAAAGAAAAGGAAGTCAAGCACAAAGCCCATAGATGGGAGGAAATTATAAAGATCAGAGCAGAAATTAGCTCAATTGAGACTAAGACAACAATACAAAGAATTAACAAATCTAAGAGTTGGTTGTTTGAAAAGATAAAAAAATTTATAAAATCCTAGACAACATTATAAAAAAAAGAAAAGAAAAAACTCAGATTCTTGCATTGAGGAATGAAAAACGTGAAATCACTATAGATCCTGTGGAAAATCAGAAGATTATTGTTATAGTATGTTACCATGGCCCCCCTTCAAGTCTCATGTAATCATGGACTCGGCTGAGTCTGGCATTGGTGATTGGTTCGTTATCTGGTGCTGGGATTGGTGGTGTGAGTGCTGCACTTGCCCAGAGGTGGAGCTGGCATACAGCGTAAGGGCAGCAAGAAGGTGTGCCTTCCCTCTCTTGTCAGTTCATGCTTGCTGCTTGTGGTGGTCATGAATGGTGGCCCCCCAGCCATGTCACCCTGCATTGCAGCCAGCTAAGTATGAACTGAAACCTCCAATATTGTAAGAAATAAATCTTTCTTTCCCTAATTTTGGGCATCAGGTATTTTGTCTCAGCAACTAGAGAAAAGTAACTAAGACAATTATCAATACCAACTTCAGAAATCTATACTTGCATAGGATGGAAAATGCAGATGAAATAGATTCCTAGAAACATATGAACTATCAAAGCTTAATCAAGATGCAAACTTCTGAATAACCCAACATCAGTTAATGAAATTGAAAACATAATTAAAAACTTATCAACAAAGAAATGCCCAGGTCCTGAAGGATTCATGGCTGATTTGTACAAGAAATTTAGAGAAGATTTAATGCTGATACTCTTCAAACTCTTTAGTGAAATTGAAAAGGAAGCAATTCTCCCTAACTTATTCCTAGAGGCAAGTATCAACCTGATACCAACCAAAAAAGATTCAACCAAAAAAGGAAACTACTGGTCAATCTCTCTAATGAACATGGATGCAAAAATCCTCAATAAACTAGTAGGAAATAGGATGTAGCAAATCTTCAAGAAGATTATACACCATGACCAAGTGGGATGAATCACAGGAATGAAGGGATAGTTCAACATATGCAAAACAATAAATATAATACACCATATTAATAGAGCCCAAAACAAAAATCACATGGTCATCTCAATAGAAGCAGAAAAATTCTTTGATAACCGTAGAATGAATGAAAAAAATGTATTTTTACACATTTGAGTATTACAGAGCTATAACGAAGGAGAAACAAGGCTTTTTATAGGTAAATGTTTGCAATTTGAGATCATACTCATAAGTGAAATAAATCAGATTTGCATGTGTAAGTATTATATTGTCTCCCTAGTGTAAAATCCTGAAAGAGTAAATAGGATACATAATATATATTAAATATCATGAAAGTGAAAGGAAAGAAAGTGATCAAAAGGAAACAATATCTGGGGTGAAGGAAAGGAGAAAAGAAAGAAGGGAAAAGATTATATATATATATATATATATGCATATTTATATATACACACAAAATAGATAATGTACTATTAATCCCTGTTGACTAATAAAAAAGCATGGTTCATGCTTTGTTTGATCATTTTTTCATGTCTGTATCTTGTAATCTGAGCAACTACTTTGAAAATAACTATATGCAGCATAATAACCATTTTTAATTTCCTATTATGTTGTTTTGAAATTCTGTTTCATCATTTTTTTCTTTTTTCATTTTGAAGTAAAAAATATATTAAAGCAAAACTATTCAATCTGCTGGGTCATAACATAGGTAAAATTCTTGAAGTCATAAGCGTAGGTAAAAAATTTTAAACAGAGATCCAATTGTACAAGAAATAACATCAAGTATCAATAAATGTGACTATTTCAAACTAAAATGTTACAGCAAAGCAAACAACCAATAAATTTAATTTTTCCCTCCAAAATGGGCAAATTTTTTGCAAGCTATTCCTCAGACGACTAGTATCTGGAATATACAAATAATTCAAAAATTTAGAACCTTCATAGAAAAAGACCCAATTAAAAATGAACATTCAAAATGAATACACACTTTTTAGAGGTATGAATGGCCAGGAAACCTGACAACATGTTCAACGTCTTTGGTCATGAGAAAAATACAAATTAAAACAACACAGATTCCATTTTACTGTAGATAGAAATGCTATGACCAAGAAATCATGTAATAACAAATGTTGGCAAGATTGCTGTGAAAAAGGAACACTTTCATTTTGTAGTTGTGAATGCATACTAGTAATATCACTGTAGAAATTATTATGGAGATTCCTCAAAAATTGAAAGCTAAAAATTGCATTTGACCCTGCTATTGCCCTCTATGTATCTTCCTGAATCCATTAAATATATTACAATGACACAAACGTACCCATGTCTATAGGAGTACAACTCATAATAGCTAAAATGTAGAAGTGACCTATATGTCCACCAGCAGATGAACGGTAAAGAAAATTTGGTAAATATATACAGTGCAGTACTATTCTGCCACAAAGTAGGATAAGTATGAGCCATTTGTAGGAAAATGAATGCTGCTTGAGACCATAATATTAAGTGAAGTAAATCAGATGCACAAACTTAAATATTGAATGGTTTCTCTTATATGAGAAACTTAATGAATGAATTATTTATAAAGCTAAATAAAGATATATAATAGGAAACAGGGAGACAGATACTTTGCAGATGAGAAGGGGTCTCAGAGGAAGGGGAGAGAGTGGAAATAGAAGACAGATGTAAAAATAATTAAAATGTGTTACGTGCATTAGTAATACCCAATGAGAAATGTAATCATTGTGCATGGCTAACATGCACTATTAAAAATTTTTAAATGCCCAGAAGTTTCTCTGAACATTTATAGGTTAATAAATCTAAAAAGCTCAAAATAGACATATTCCTAGATATACATGCTATTTCAATAAGGAATAATGGAAAAATATGAAAAAAGTGAAGTGATTAATAATGAGTAAGTGTATTGAGTCAGTAATAAAAATCTCCATAAAAGGAAAACCTAGGATTGATGGCTTAACTCTTGAAATTTGCCACTTTATAAAAGAACAAATACTAACAATTTCCAATCTTTTTTCCAAAAAATTGAAGAAGAAGAAGGAACAATACAAACTAATTTTATGGGGTTAACATTACTCTTACTCCAAAGCTAAGTAAGGACACTTAAAGGAAAGAAAATGACCGACTTTTTGGTGATGAATAAAGATGGAAACATTCTAAACATAATACTGGTAATACAAGTAAACAGTGAAATTAAAGAATTTTATTCACTATGATTATGGTGGATTTATTCCTTGTACGTATGTATTTTTCAACATATGCATAGTAGTAAACATGACACACCACAGGAACGGAATGAAGTACAAAGTCCATATGATCAATTTAAAAGATACAGAATAAGTCCATTCATGACATAAATGTTCAGAAATTAGATACACAAATAATGTACATAACTCAAAACAATCAAAGTCACATAGAACAAATCCAGAGCCAACATCATACTCAATCATGAAAAGTTGAAAATTTTCTTGTATGATTAGGAATAACAAAAGAATGCTCACTGTTATCATTTCTGTTCAATATTATTTTAAAAGTCTTAGGCCATACAATTTAGAAGAGAAATAAAAGGCATCCCAATTGGAAAGAAAGAAGTGAAATTGTCTCTGTTGACTATTGTGTATGTAATAGTTATAGTGTCAATGTGAACAAAAAATGCTCAGTGTATTAGATTAACACAGTTCTGGGTGTGTCTGTATAATTGATTTGCTGAAGATAGAAACCCACCCTACTTATTGGTGGAACCAACCAATAGGCAACAACGGAATAACAAAAGGAAAGAAGGAAGTCTCACTTCTGCTTATTTGGAGTTCTAGTCTTTGTCATTGATTTTGAATGTTGGTCTCCAAACTTCCAGAGCAGAAACTTCAGCCTTCTCGCATAGACATTTTGGTTTTCTGATATGAACTCACACAGGACTTTGCAGTGAGCTCTAGGCTTTCAACTTTTAAGTGGATCCTCTGGATCTCCAGCACACAGATGGCCCTTTTGCACTGTTCCACCCAGACTCTGTGGGTGGCAGTTGTAAGCCTACTTTGTAAATCATATAAACGATTTACTTATATATGGTTTACATACATATGATTTACATATATGTAATTATATATGTAATGTCATATTAAATGTGCTCCTTTAGTGAACCCTGAACATATGCATATTCCTAATATAATTTTATATATATTCCATATATATATACCTAAAGAAGTTATCAAAAACTAACCTTATAAAACATCATAGTAAATTTACTGGCTATCATACCAGCATACAAAAATTAGCATTATTTTTATACACTAACACCAAACAATCATAAAAAGGAATAAAAAAAGAATTCCAACTACAGTAATACTTAGAAGAACATTTAACTAAGGCAGTAAAAGTGATATACTTTGAAATATATAAAATGTTGATGAAGGAAACTGAAGAATGCACAAAAATTGGAAAGATATACAATGTTCATAGATTGGGAAAAATAGTATTGTTCAAATATCCATGGCAGCTGAAGTGTTTCCCAGATTTAGTGCAATTTCTATCTAAATTTTGTCATTTTTCACAGAAACAAAAAAAAAAAAATTTAAATTTAATATGAAACCACAAATGATCTTGAATAGCCAAGGCAATCTTAAGCAAGAACAAAGCTGGAGGAATCTGAATATTTGATTCAAAACATACTAAAGTTGGTGGCAAGCAAAATGTAATGCTGCTGACATAAAAACTGATGCATAGGCCAGAACAGAATAGAAAGCCCAGAAATAAATTTGAACATTTATTACCAACTGATTCTTTTTAAAAAGTGCTAAGAAAAGAGAATGGGGATAAAAATGTCTTGAATAAGTATTGCTGGGAAAACCAGATATCAACACACAGATGAATGAAATTAGACTCTTACCTCACACTGTACATAACAATTAGTTCAAAACGCATTAAAGACTTAGACATTATACCTGAAAATATAAGATTACTAGAAGAAAATGAGGAAAAATCCCCACGACATTGATCTGGGAAATTATTTTTGATTAAAGTCAGAAAGCACAAATAACAGAAGTGAAAATGAAATGAGATTACATAGAGTAAAATACTCTGTACAGAGAAGGAAACAACATAGCAAGGAGACAATCTATACAATGGGAGAAAATATTTGTAAACCATATATTTGATAAGAAATTAATATCCTATATAAAAGAAATACAGACAACTCAGTAGTAAGAAAACAGAATCCAACAACACATTGAAAAGTTCATACACCATGACAAAGTTGATTTAACCCCCAGGGATATGAAGATGGTTCAACATTCATAGGTCAGTAAATGTAATATGCCAAATAAATATACCTAATGATAAAGACAAGATCACATCAGTAGATCTAGAAACATTCTTCAACAAAATTAAACATCAATTCATGAGAAAATACCTAAAAAAAAGGTATATAAAGACCTTATCTTAATATGATTAAATTTTTTTGTATTAAACTTACAATCAATGCCATACTGAAAAATGTTATAAGGCTGTTCACTCTCACCACTTCTGCTGAATAGAGTACTCAAAGATTTAGCCAGTGCAATTAGATATGAGAAACATTTAAAACATATATACCTCTTCTGAATAAAGTACTTGAAGACTTAGCCAGTGCAATTAGACAAGAGAAACAATTAAAACTATACACTTTAGGAAAGGGAGAAATTGAATTATCCCTATTTGTAGACAATATGATCCTTCACATAGAGGACCCTAAAAACTGCAACAGAAGATGTTTAAATCTGATAAACTCAGCCAAGTGACAGGATACAAAATCAGCATAAAAAGATTCATAGCATTTCTATATATCAGTGATAAACCTTCTAAGAAAGAAGTCAGGAAAACAATTCCATTATAACTGTTTCCAAAAAATGCTTAGGAATAAATCTAACCAAGGAGATGAAAGATCTCTGCATTGAAACTTACAGAACTCTGAGGAAATAAACCAAAAAATATGTTTGCAGATGAAAAGATTTCCTATGCTCATGAACCAGCAGAACTGATATTGTTAAAATAGTTGTCATACCAAAAGTGATCTGCAGACTCAATTCAATCCCCAAGATACCAATGACATTCTTCACAGAGCTAAAGAAAGCAATCCCAAAATTCAAATGCAAGAAAAAAAAGACCTAGAATAGTTAAAGCAAGAAAGGGCAGTACCAAAGATATCACAATTCCTGATTTTAAAATGTACTACAGAGCCATAATAACAAAAAATAACAAGATACTAGCACAACAAACAGACATGTAGACCAATGAAATACAATAGAGGACACAGAAACAAATACTCACAACTATAGCCACTTAATTCATGACAAAAGGACCAAAATAAACATTAGAAGAATGACTGCCTTTTTAACAAATATTGCTACAAAAACTGTGCAGTCATGTATAGAAGGTTGAAATTAGATTCCTATCTCTCACCATCTACAAAGTTCCTTTCACAATAGATCAGTGACCTAGGTATAAGACCTTAAATTTTGAAACTCCTAGAAGAAAGTACAGCAGAAACAATTGAAGCCATAGGTATAGCAAAGGTTTCCTGTAGAAAACTACAATAACACAGGACACAAGAGCAAGAAACAACAACTGGGATTACATGACGTTAAAGTTTCTGCACAACAAAAGAAACAATTTCCAAAGTGAAACCTATGGAATGGAAGAGTTTTCCCCAAGTATCCTTCTTCTTTTTTTTTTTTTATTTTAAAGGGTATAGAACAGAACAACAAAAATGAAAGCAAACTAAACAGTGAGAACCGGATATTGAATTTCAAAAATAAAGCAGTAGGGAACCCACCATAGTTACTACATTGCATATTGTTATCTTCTAAATAGTTGCTCAGACTACTGACTTTAGACTTGCAAAGTCAATCAAACAATGAAAGCATTAGGTTGTTTCTTTACTTCAGTTTTTGTCATCTCAGTCTGTGTTCCTCTGTATCAGACAGTTGCTTATGGTGGGTGGTGTATGTATTGCAGTTCTTCTCTCCTTGCCCATGCAGCAGCTGGCTTATGCGGGGGAGTGGTATGACTTCCTTCCTGGTTCCACCCCTGCTGGCACAGCCTCCATTGACTCATAATAGGTGGTGGTGGCGTGGCTTCCTTCCTAGTTTTCTGCTGGCTGGTGTGGCCTCTGCTGGCTCATGGAGGGGGAGTGGGGTGGCTTTCTTTCTGCTTCTCCCCAGCCAACACAGCCTCAACTGGCTCACAGGGGTGAAAGTGGTGTGGCTTCCTTCTCCCCAAGTACTATTCTAACAGATGATTAATGTATAGAATGAAGAAATTAGAAAAATGTTAGCACCAAATATTAAAATAACACAGTCAATAAATGGGAAAATAGACACTTCTCAAAAGAAGTATTAATAGCCAATAAATATAAGAAAAAATATTCAACTTCTGGGAAAATGCAGATGAAAACCACATTGAGATTCCATTTCACCCCAGGCAGAGTGACTATCATTGAGAATAGAAGAAACAAATATAAATGAAGAGCAAAATAAAAGATGAGTAGGAAGTAGATGAATGTTTTTCTCAAATGGGAAATGGTTCAAGGGATGGAGGGAGGGTGATAGGAAGGAAAGGAACTAGATGAAGAATTGAGATATACTATGAACAGGTACCAACTCCCCACAAGAAATGTAATAATCACATAATGCAAACATGTACTAATAAAACATAAAAACTAAAAGATGAATTCAGGAAACAATAAATGCTGGTAAGGATGCAGGAAAAGGAAATCTTTTACACTGTTGGTGGGGATGTAAATTATTATAATCACTATGAAAATGAGTATGGTGGCACTTGAAAATAAAGCTACCAGTTATACTACCACTAGTTATACTACTAGTCATTTATTCCTTTTACTAATTTTTATTTTTAATTAAGACATGTTTATGGTACATACTGATCACATTTGTCCTGGGAAATTGATACATGTACGTAACACTTATGTACATGACACATCTCAATCATTTTTTATCCACTTCTAATCCCCTCTCTCCCCTCTCCTTTCCCTTGATCCCCTTCTCCTTTGAGAAAGATCTACCTTCCTTCTTCCTATTATTTACCTTTTATATTGCTATTTATTTATATTTCAAGTTTCTCATGTAAGAGAAACCATGGGATATTTAAGCTTGTGAGTCTGATTTTTTCACTCAGCACTATTGTCTTGGTGTATCCATTTTCTTACAAATGTCTCAAGTTTATTCTCCCTTGCATCTGAGAAGTACTCCATTATGTATAGATAACACATCTTCTTTATCCATTTTGGAAGGTGAGGAGAGAGCTGAAACAGGAAGGGATGCACAAAGAAGTAAGATATGCTATGTACAGGAAAAAAATAACCACAATGAATATAAACATTATGTGTCATAAACCCAAGCAAAAATAAGAAGAAGAATTAAAATGAGGAAAAATTTAGAGATGGAAGGAGGGATGCTGGTCAGAAGGGAAAAGGGATTAAGAAAACAAACAAATTTTGTTATGCAAGTGTACCTACTCTCCACAATGAATGTAAATTTCGTGTAATGAAAATCTGTACTAATAGAATAAAAATTAAAATAAAAGATAGTTGTAATTAATGAGAATATTCTGTATTCTTGAAAGGTATATATCAAGGATCATCAACAAAAATGACAAATATAAGAGGTAAAATATTTATTTACCTTGATTTAACCATCCAAAATATGCACATATTTTGAAACATCATGTCCAAAATAAACATATACAACTATTTTTGTCAATGAAAGAAAGGAAAAAAGAAAAAAGAGAGAGAAATAAAAAGGAAAGGTGCAAGGGAGGGAGAGGAAGAGGGAAGGATGGAAGAAAAGGAATGAAGGGAAGGAAGGAAGGGAGAGAGTGAAGAAAAAGGCAGACAGCTAATCAGACCTATACCCTCAACTCATTGCCTGAAATACTGGTATCATGCTTCCCTCAATTTTCTTCTTCTGGTAGATTCTTTGGAACGCTTGGAATCTTCTTCTTTTTCAGTAAGAGTCTTCAACAAGAGCTGTCTCTACTAGTTTTGTGAGGAGCTCAATAATACCTTATCAGAAAATATTTGGAGAGGGTTGGATTTAGACTGTAAATGAAGATGACTTTCAAATGATCTTTAAGTAAATTTCTGTTTTCCTTGGATTTCAAAAGGACTATTTTCCCTTCAATAAAGAAAAATCTTAAGAGAAATAAAAAAAGATAATAAGTGCTGCTTCAAGGGCCTCTTCTCCAACTCCATTCTTCTAGATGCCTTAAATGCTTAATGAAGATCAGCCTCACCTTTTAGAAATGTTATTTTCTTGCTCTGCATGACACTGCACATTATCCTACCTCTCTTAGCACCACTTTCTTTGTCTTTTGTTGTATCTCTTTTCAAAATCTTATTTCCCAAATGTGTATACTTCAGTTCAGACTTTAACTCTCTGCTTTTATCTGTGTATACACACAGACTAGTTCAAATACCACTGAAATGTGCATTTCTTTTACTTTTTTCTCCAGATTCTGAAGTGTCTCCAAGTTCCGTTTATTTTTTAATGCCTTGCTTGATATTTCCATTTGATTCTTTCACCTAAATTCAATATTTCTTGAAATTAGTTGATTATTCTATTACTGTTACTGAAAAGGTGACTATTATTTCTACTTAATTACTTCTATTAATGGACTATTCTAATGTCTGTGAAATCTTGACTTCTTCCTGAGTTTTTCTCCTCATTCAGTCAAAAAGTTTATTTTTCCATCCCAACTATTCTTACATGTATCTCTGCATTTTTGCTTATCACCTCCAGCCTTGCTATTATAATTCTCACTAATTCACACCTACTGTACTGTACTGTTCTCTGTTTTACGTGCGTGCATTGTGCTGGTCACTCTACCTCCTGTATTTCTTTTCTTTAAATCATATTAACAAAACACTGGGCTTATCTTCTTAATGTATCATTTGAAATGTGTCACAATGAAGTCCTAGCTCATAATTAATTTTTCTGACAGCATTACCCCAATGGTCTTGAGCAAACTTGCTTCCCCATTATAAAGTCCGTTGGACCAACCCCGGAGCAGAACCAGAAAGGGCCCGCTTGGGCCACAACCTGCTGGGCCTGCGCGGCGCTGGCTCACATCAAGAGAGAACTGATCTGCCTTCCCGGACCTGTGCCCTGCACCAACCCCATAGGAGAACCAGAATGGGCCCGTTTGGGCCACAACCCGCTGGGCCCATGCAGCACCGGTGCGCGGGCTTGAAATCAAGGACATCATTTCCCCCCCACTCCCCGTAAGCAACCTGCTGGTTCTGAGGTCTAGGTAAATTAATAGCAACCGGGGAACACCGAGCAACTAAATGTTGGTATTTTTTCATAGATTTTGTAGGCCTCTGATCGGCAGCCTGAGCATCTCATTGGAAGATGACAGTAGGCAATGTGGCCAATATGGGGGACTCTCTTCTGCCTTGCCTTCGAGGCCCAATATGGTTCTCACCGTTTTGCTTTACTCTGATCATTATTGTTATTATTATTATTTTTTCCTTTATTTTATATTCTGTTTTTATTGGTTTTATTCTGTTTTGTTTTTTGGTTCAATTTTATTACACCTGTTGGAATGGTCAGCTAGTCTGAAGATAAGAAGATATACTATAGTAGCTATTGTACCCACATTATCGATCTTTGAAGTTCTGTATCAGTTCCACTGCTTTATTTTAATTGACTTTGTTCTGTTATGTTCTGTTGTATTTTACTATCTTTAAAATAAAATATGACTAATGTTACTTAGAACCTAACTTTTAAATTTTAATTAGTTCATACTTAAATAACTGTATTAGCAGATGGCTACTGTATTGAATAGAAAAATCTTAGACCTATGTCTTCACCTATACAAAGAATTGTTAATGCTAGAGTTAATTGCTAAGCTTCCTATTGTGGTTCTTAGCATAATAGCACATATTAGGCACTTATTAAATATTTGTTAAATATCCATCTGTAGAATGAAATAATAGCCAAATGAATAAAGATATGAACAGATACAGTGATGTATCCAAAAGGACTGTCATAAATGGATTTAATTCAGGATGTTTTCCTGGAATACTCAGTATTTTAAGAGATTAAGAGAAACACTGGCATTGGCTGCAGCTGGATGGGAACTCTTGGCAACTGTTCACCTGGGAACAGAACCAAGAACAATCCAGATCACACTTGCCTTTCCACTTCCTCCATACTTGGAAAAACAGCTTCCTTTTTGAAAGTATTTGCATAACCCAAGTCCTGGGTGAGGAAGGCTATCAGTGCTAAAAGAACAAGCAAGGAAGAATGACAGGAAAGAGGGGACATTTGTCAGGAAGCCCCAATGACAGTTGCCAAGACTTCATTCCAGTGCACAGAAAAGATTTCCTTCAGACACAGCTCAAAATAGTCACTGCCCCTAAATTTGCTGGTTAAAATCAGTGAGTGACTCACAGATGCCTATCTTGGCTTTAACTCTCTCTTCTCCCTTTCTGTTCAATGGAGTGTCTGCCTTCTAGGACAATACAGATTTAGGCCATGTTTTCTCACTGGGAGCAAAAGATAAAGTATGTTAGTAATAATAATAATGGGTTATAATTTTAAAACATTTAGCTTGCGTCAGCCCTTGTTCTAGGCACTTTGTATGAATGGCTACATGTAATCTTTATAAGAACACTTGTCAGAATACATTACATTTTATTATAACTTTAAAGATGACAGAATTCAGATAGAGAGTTTAACTGACATACCCAGAGTCTCACAGCTATCAGACAGGGAAACCAAAATGCAAATTCAGGCCATAAGCCCAGCATGATTTCCCTTGATCCACATACTATTCTACCCTAAGGGAATGCCAGGGGTAGTTTATGTCCTCATTTGAAACATGGCCAATCGAGGACCTACAGAAGGGATCCTCTATGTCAGATTTTCTGATAATCTTAAGGTCCTTTGCTGGTTTTAAGTGTTCACAAGTAAAGCAACTAAAACCATTTGAGAGATACTTAGGCATATGCCATATTTTTAGTTTATGTTCTAGAAGATGTTGTCCTTTTAGAAAAGAGTCTAAAGCATGCTTTTAAAAAGTCAGTTCTTTATTTTTCTCCAACTAACATGCTTAAGGGCAACTTTTGCTTTAGAAATTCATTTTTCTATTAATTTCAACCATACATTTCCACACATCAAGAAAAAATTTTGATAGCAATAATGGTAGATGAATCACACGTAACTCAGTCAACTTCTATTCCACAGCATGGGGAATGAAATTTCTTCTGCCTTGATTCATTTCTCTGATACAGTAAAAATGGTCTGTATTACTAGAAAAAAAAAATAAAGTCCATTGATTTTGGAGTAGAATCCATTCATATATTGCTTAATTTAATTAATATTTTGTTAATTTTTTGCAATTCAGTAGATGAAAGCAATCTTCCAGGAATGGCACATACTAATATGGAAGATTTTTTTCTGTAATTTTCTATTATGTGTATTAATACCTCATTTCTAATATTGAGGTTACAGCTTCATAAAATTAATTCTGTCCTTCAGTTGGTTATTTTCTGGAAAATATTAAGTAGAATTAGAAAAAATATTCTTTAAAAATTTGGCACAATTCTCTAGTAAAATTGTGTGGGTCTGGAAATTTGGGAGGGTTGGACATATTTTAAATTATGAATTTAGTTTCCTTTGTAGATACAGAGCTACAGAAATTATATATTTTATTTTACATGAGTTGTGATGCTTTTGGCTTTTGATGAATTTATCAAATTTAAGTTGTTAAGCTTATACAGTCATTTGCAGTATTCTCTTATTATCCTTTTGAAGTCTTCAGGATCCAAAGTGATATCCTTGGTTTTATTTCTATCTTGGCAATTTGCATCTCATTTCTATGTCTTGCTAGAGGTTTGTGAATTTTGTCAATCTTTTCAAAGAACCAATTCCTTGCTTATTTGAATTTTTTGTTGCAAATTTCATCAATTTTTGCTCTTATCTTTACTGGCTTTTCTTCTGCTTGTTTCAGGTTTGTTTTGCTGTTTTTTCTTTGTTTTTTGAGTTGTGTTACATTTTGACACTTTGATTATTTTCTCTAAGTACAGTGGTACCTTGGTTCATGAATGCTTTCATTTTCAGACAATATGGTTTACAAACAAAAGCATTTGGCAAAATTTTGACCTGTTTTCAAACTCTACATCAGGTGACAAACATGACGTTGGCCATCCATCTTTCCTGCACAAATACGAACGTGGCCATCTTTTCCAAAATTGTTGAACAAATTACATTTGTGAACTAAGGTATCATTGTCGTACTTACTACTGTGACATCCCTCTCATTGTTGCTTAAGCTTCAGCTCACTAAGTTTAATGTATCATTTTATTCTCTGTGCATTTTAAAACTTTTGATAAGAGACTTACTTTCTGACCCATGGATTATTTAAAAGTGTGCTGCTTAATTTACAATGTTTTGGATATTTTCTTGTTAGTTTGCTGCTACTGATTTGCAGCGTGAATTACATTGGGACAGAAAAGACTTTTTTACGATTTTGATTAATTTAAATTTGTTGAGACACATTTTTTAAAATCATGAATATGGCCCACTTCATTATATGTTTCATAGGCAGTTGAAAAGACTATGTTGTCTACTCTTCTTTGGTTGATGGCTTGATATATATGTTGATTACATCCTAAGATGTGATAATGTTGTTGAGTTCCCTCTGATTTCTGTCTAGTTGTTTAAAGAACTTCCAAAAAATAGTTATCAAAGACTCCATTATGAATTCCAATATTTTCTTCTTTTAGTTATATATAATTAGTATGTAATGTTTCTCTCTGCTTCTGGTCATTTTCTTTGCTCCAAAATCTACTTTATCTTACATGTAAGCTTCTACTTTTCTTTGATTAATTGTATACAATCTAGTTTTTCTCATTAGTTTGCTTCTACCTGCCAATATCTTTATATTTGATGTGAATTTCCTTAAACAATTTTTAATACCATTTTAATTAGTCTAGTTATAACATTTACATAATTATGAATATCCATTGTCATTGAAAATCTTTGTTCTGTATGTGTAAGTTATCATTTTTTCTCCATTTTCAAGATTAATATTGTGATTAGTTTTTAGAAGTATGGATAGGGTGTCTTGGTGTGAATTATGTGAAATTGCCCAGTTTTCAGTTTGAAAATTTCAAATCTTTATTTAGGTTTATGAGTTTTGCCAAATGCAGCAAGTTTTTAAGCACTATTTATTCAGCATTTTTCAGTTCTATTCTACTTTTCTTGCTTTCCAAGAGTCTGGTGTTAGATACAAATGCTAGCTCTATTGTTGTCTAATATGCACCTGAGGCTATGTTCAATTTAAAAATATTTAAAATATTATTATTACAATTGAGTAATTTCTATTGTTATGTCTTCAATTTCAATATTATTTTCCTTCTCCATTCTATTTTTGTGCCCAATTATTGTGTCTAGTTGTGCCTATCTATTGTCTCTACTTTTTTAGTTTTATAACTTCCATTTAGTTCTATAATTTTGTGAAAATGTGGTGTTTCCAACATTTGTTCATTTTGAACAATGCTACTCTGAAAATTTGTATACAAGTTCATGAACATGCATGAACATGCATTTCCAGTACTTTTGGTTGTATATCTGGGGGTGCAACTACATGTACCTACTTCCCAATACAATACTTATCAATACCCCAATAGAGTGTTTTGGTATAAATGGAAAAGTTGATGGATTTGCAAGCAACCCACATAACCAAACACTGAGAATATAGCTGGGGCACTCACACTTTTCAATTCTAAGATTTATTACAAATTACTGTCATCAGAAAAGCATATTATTCACATAAAGTTAGGTGAGTAATTAATTAATGCATATGTATTAATATAGAAATAGACATAAAAATATCTGAATTTAATATTATAGAAATAAGTTCTGTAATCCATGGTCAATTGATTGTCATTTGTATAGTATTAGGTGTGCAGATTGTGTTGGGAAGCACTGCACTTTTAACAATATTAAACATCTTAATCCAGAAAAGCATTTAATTTATTAATGTCTTTGATTTCAACAACATTTTAAAATTTCTTTTGTAATTTTTATTTTTTATTATTTCATATTTGCAGTGTACAATTATTACATTCCTTATGGGGAGTTCATACACGTGCATAGCACATCTTAATGTTTTTTCTCCCTTTTCCTCCCCTCCATCCCCTCCTTCCTCTATCTCTTGGTCCTCCTCCATTTTGCAAAAGACCTATCATCCTATTTCCTGTTACTTTTTATTTTGCTCTGTATTCATAGTTTAGATTTCTCATATAAGAGAAACTATGTGATATATAAACTTGTTGGTATGATTAATTTTGCTTAATATTAGGTTTTGTATAATCTTCATTTGTCATCCAGTTTTACTTCTAATCTATTACTCTTCTTCGATTTCTCTATTTTTCCCTCTAACCCATTTTGAATTTTCTTCTCTAAGGGAAAAACTGCCATATTGAGGACTCACTCACTGCGTACAATTTTATGGTTCATTTTAGATTCTTGTTGTATAACCACAAAGCTAGTTCATATGAATAAAGATGGTGAATTAATAGTTACCACAGTTTGTCATGTTCTAGGATTTCTTTGATGCTATCATTATTGCTGATTGTACAACTTTAGCCAAGGTGACATAATTGTTCTAATCAGTTGTTCTTTCAGGTATACCAATACGGAAATGGCCTAAGTGTCACAAAAATTATGATAGGGCAGTGCACAGAACAAGGACCTGGGCCAAGTAAGCAGCAACTTCTCATCTCCAATGAATTGAACATGCAGGATCTTAAAACAGACTGAAAACCCAAAAGCCAACTACAACTGGATGACACCTCTGAGAAATAGCCATTTCCTAGGGGTTCTAAACACTACCAATAAATCTACTCACCATAGGCAATTTACAATCACTGACCCAGGAATTAAACTAAACAAAATTAGAATACACAAAAAGATGCCACTGCAGACTTCCAGGTCACCAAAGCAAAACCAGAGTGCAATAAGTTGAAACAATCCGAGAGCCACCAACTTGAACCCTCTGAAGTGATCACAGTGAAATTAGTAAAGCAGATGTACAAGGTTCTAGAAAAAAATCGTCAGCAATAATTTCTTAGATAACCAAGGATTTGGTGACTGTAATGAAAGACAAGCTTAGTGACTCTAGAGAAAAGATGGATAAAAATATAGAGAAACTTTGGAAAATGATGGAAACTGCGAACAGTCAACATAGGAAAGAAATAGAATCTGTGAACCAGATTAAATCAGATATTCAGGAGATTAAAATTCCATTGAAAGTATATGCAGTAGAATGAGCCAATGTGAGGACAAAATACCAGATATAGAAGACACAGTTGCAGATATTGATCATGAAAAGAAAGATTTCTTAAAAATAGCAAGGAATCATAATAAATAAATCCAGGAGCTGCTAGATGATGCAAAGAAGAATGACATAAGATTGACTGGAGTCAATGAAAAAAGCAGGAAATAGAGCAAATCACATTAAAAATATGTTCACAAAGTCATGGCAGAAAACTTCCCAAGCAGGGAAAAAGAATTTGACATTCAGATAAGTGAGGCATATAGAACACCAATTAGTCATGATCAAAAATATCTACAGCAAGGCATTTGATACTTGAGATTCTAAAATTTCAACCCATGAACAGAATATTAAAAGCTGTTAGAGAATAGAAATAAACCACTTATAAAATAAATCCCATAAAAATCACAGCAGACTTCTCAACTCTTGAGTCAAGGATAGCCTCAGGTGAAGTATTTTAGCACCTAAAAGAAAACATTCTCCAAACCATATCAATGTACCTGACAAGATTATGTTTCATAATGGGTGGAGAAATAAGATACTTCTGTGGCAAAGAATATCTGAGGAAATTCTTGTATACAAAATCAGCACTCAAAAATGTACTGAAAGCCAGGGGTTTAGCTCAGTGTTGTAAGTGCCTGCCTGGCAGATGTGAGGTTGTGAGTTCAATCCCTGATACAAAAAAAAATGTACTGAAGGACTTTCTAGAAAGAGATGACAAGGATTACAACTCCACGAACCCCAGCAGAATAAATGCACCAAGCTAGGCAAGCAATGATGCAGAGAGGAAACATAGGGAGCCACAACAGGAAAATAGCATGACAAAGATAAATAAATACATATTAGTTACAACCATAAGGGTTAATGGTTTACAATACAAAGAAACAGATTGGCAGAATGTGTCAAGAAGCAAGATACAACAATATGCTGCATACAAAAAACATTTAACTCAAAAAGAAGTTATAGACCTAAAGTAAATGGATGAATAGCAGCACTCTATGTGACAGGAAACTATAAAAAATCAGGGTAGCTATTCTATTTACAGGCAGAGTGGATTTAAACCCAAGATCGAAAGGAGAGACAAAGATGGTCACTACAAACTTGGAAAGGGAACAATTGAAAAGGAAGTGTTAACAATCATAAATATATATGCAACAAATGCCAGTGCATCCTACTATAAAAAACAAATATTAACAGATATGAAAAATCAAATAAACACTAATACAATCATAAGCAGTAACCTCAATGCCCCACTGTCACAAATAGAGAGGTCAAATACACAAAAATCAACAATTAAATATTATAACTGAACAAGACTTTTGAACAAATGAACTTAGTATATGTCTATAGAGTGTTCCACCCCACAACATCATAATACACATTCTTCTCAGTGGTGCATAGGGCATTCTCCAAAATAGATCACATATTAGCTTGCACAACAAGCTTAAGTAAATGCAAAGGATCTGAAATTATTCTGTGCATATTATATGATTATAGTGCAGTAAAATTGGAAATCAATGGCAAAAGAAAACACAAGAACTTCATAAATATTTGAAAACTAAATAACAATCTCCAGAACAACCAATGGGTTACAGATAAAATTAAAGAAGTAATTAGACAGTTTCAACAATTCAGTGATAATGCAAATACAACATTCCAGAAGATATTGAACACAATGAAATCAGTCCTATGAGGACATTTATAGCATAGAATACCTATATCAGGAAAACTGTGAGCTCGAATAAACAACTTGATGTTGAAATTCAAGCTTTAGAAGAAGACCAAGTCAAACCCAAAACTCAGAAGTGGTAGGAAATTATAAATATTAGAGCAGAAATTCTTCAAATGGAGACTAAGAAAACAATACAAAGATCAACAAATCAAATAGCTTGTTCTTTAAAAGATTAAATAAAATTAACCAACCCTTATCCATCCTTATCAAAAAAGAAAATCAATACTCAAATCCATGCAATTAGGAATAAAAAGTGTGGAATTACAACAGATTCTGCAGAAACCCAGAAGACATCAATACTGACTTTAAAACCTGTATTCTAATAAGATGGGAAATGGAAGAACTGGGCACTTTCCTAGATAACGTTAATATCAAAACTTAATGAAGCAGATGTAAAAATTCTAAATAAACCAATAGCCATCAATAAAATTAAAGATGTATTTAAAAACCTACCAACAAAGAAAAGGCCAGACCACGATATATTCATTGCTGGATTCTACAAGAAATTTAGTGAATAACAAATGCTGCTATTTCTCAAGTTCTTTAGTAAAATTGAAAGGGAATCAATACTCGCAAAATCATTACTGTAAGCAAACATTGCCCCAATACCAAAACAGAAAAATATTCAACCAAAAAAGAGAACTACAGGCCAATTTTCCTAATGAACATAGACACAAAAATCCTCAATAAGATACTGGCAAACAATACAGCAAATCATCAAGAAGATTACACAACATGATCAAGTATTATTCATCCCAGGGATTCAGGGATGGTTCAACATATGCAAATCAATAAACATAATACAGCATGTTAACAGATCCAAGGACAAAAAAAAAAAAACCATATGATCATCTCAATAGATGCACAAAGCATTTGAGAAAGTCCAACATCTATTCATGATAAAAAACCCTACAGAAAGTTGCAGTATATGGTCTTTATCTCAATCTGATAAAAGCCATCTATGACAAACCAACAACCAACTTAATACTAACTAAAAAATCCCTGAAAGTTTTCACCATTGGTCCATGTATCTGTGTTTGTGCCAGTGCTATGTTGTTCATCACTATAGTTTTGTAATAGTTCTTGAAATTCAGGATTATATTGTCTCCTGATTTTCTCCCACTACCCAGGATTGATTTTGATATTTTGGGTCTTTTATTGTTTCATATGAATTTTAGGTTTGTTTTCTCTATTTCTGTATAGTATGCTATTGGTACTTTGGGACTGCACAAAATCTGTGTCACAGCTTTGGGAGTATGGCCATTTTGATAATATTGATTCTGTGTATTAGGAACAGGGCATATCTTTCTGTTGTCTGATGTCTTCTTTGGTCATCTTTACCAAGGACTTTTTAAATTTTTGTTTTAGAGATCTTTTATTTCTTTGCTTAGTTTAATTCCAAATTATTTTATTTTTCTTCAAGCTATTATGAATGGCATTGTTTTCCTAATTTCTTTCTCTGGTTGTTCATTACTGGTGTAAGAGAATTCTATGATTTTTATAGGTTGATTTTGTACCCTGCTAGTTTGCAGAATTTGGTTATTAGTTCTAGGTGTTTTTTTTTTTTCAGTACTGGGGATTGAACTCACAACCTCCCACCTGCCAGGGCAGGTGCTTAAGCCACTGAGCCAAACTCCCAGCCCTGGTTTTTTGAGGCAGGGTCGCACTGTGTAGCTCAGGCCAGCCTTGTGCTCGTGTTGTAGCCCAGGCCGGCCTCGAACTCACAACGCTCCTCCTACCTCAGCCTCCCGAGTGCTGGGATTAAAGGCATGCGTCACCACGCCCGGCTAGTTCTAGGTGTCTTTTTGTGAAACTTTGGGTCTTCTATGTACAGCATTGTTGTGTCTGAATGTAATATATGCTTTCTTTTCTATACATATCACTTTTACAGTAAGTCTTTGACTTACAAACATTTGAGGTGTAAACTTTCACAGATAAAAATGGACCTCACTCTCCCCTACCTCAAGTATCTCAGTGGGCTGCTGGGAGCCTCAGTGACCCCTCCCCACACCCAGACTATTTCAGCAGGGTGGCAAAAGTGTCAGTGACTACTCTTCTCACATAGCATACCTTGGCAGTCTGGCAAGTGTCAGCAAACCCTCTTCCAACCCAGAGGACCTTGACGGCCTGGGTAGAACATGTTTTCCCCCTCCATCCAGAGAACCTCAGTGGGCCAGCTAGAGAATGGGTGAGTCACCCATTCACACAGAGAATACTGGGCAGACCTGCAAGAGTGCCAGTGAAATTTCCCCACAATCAAAGGAACCATGGTGAACCTGCAAGACCCCAGGGACACAGGTAGGGCCCCAGCTGGGACACACACCACAGACAAGTGTGTCCAGTAACCTGGAAAAATCTGACACAGCAGTAACGATATGAACTAAGGATTGGTTCATGTCAATACTCCTAGGCTAGTTAGCCCAGGAAAAATAAAGGACTCATCCAGTTGGCTCCACAGAAAAAATACAGGTAGCTGGACCCTCCCCTTCACTGCGAGACATGGCAAATGGGTGAACACCAGACACACAATAGGACACTGACTAAGACACATATGATGGACAGGCAAGACTATCAAGATTTAAGAGACCAAAATATGAACCAGGAGTTGAAAATGATAAGATGAAAAAGCAAAATGCATTCTCAGACCTCCAGCCCATCTGGATCAACTATAGGAGATACTGACATGGAAAATATTGGAAGACACACACCTGAAATTTCTGAAAAGATGGCAGATGAAGCAAGAGAAAAAATATTCAAGAAGTTATAGAGGAAATTAGAAGAGAAATACTCCCTAAGATACAAAAAGAAATGACTACCTTAAGAAAAGGAAATGCTCAGCATAGCTAGAGAAGACATAATTTTAAAAATACAGGAGCATAGAAAAATGATGGAAACCTTGAATGAACAATATAGCAAAGAAATAGAATGCAAGAAATAGATTCAAACAGATATCCAGGAAATTAAAAATTCCATTGAAAGCTGTCAAAAGTACTTGAATGAAACTAAGGATAGATTTTCAGACCTTGAGGACAGGACTATGGCTAGCAATCATGAAAGGAAAGCTGTCTTAAAAATAACAAGTGACCATGAAATAATAATTTAAATACTCTGAGTATACTCTGGTATACTGATAGGTGTCAATAAAAAGCAGGAGTCAACACAAATAACATAAAAAACCCGTTTCCAGAACCAATAAAAGAAAATATCTCAAGAATAGGAACAGAATCTGACATACAGATGAATGAGGCACAAAGAACTCAAAAAAGCCATAACCAAAATGCATCTCACCCAGACATATAATAATCAAGACTGAAAAATTCAGCAAAAGAACAAAATATTAAAAGCTGTTAAGAGACATGACACAGATCACCTATCAAGGAAAGTCCATTAGAATCATGACAGACTTCTCAATACAAACTCTCAAGTCTAGAAGAGCTGGGAGTGAAGTATTCAAACCTTGAAAGAAAACAGCTTCCACACCAGATCCATCTACCCTGCAAAACTATCTTTCAAAATTAATGGAGAAAAAGATATTTATATGACAAAGAAAAAATGAAGAAATATTTGACCACTAAACCAACACTAAAAAGCATAATGGAAGATACTCTAGACACATATAAAAATCACCAAATTATAAGAACAACAACAAAAGAAACCATCAGGCAGGGCAAGCAATTAAAAAGAGGTGAAAAGAAGTGAACTAACAACAAGAAAATGACATGGCAAAGATAATAAAAAATATATGTTATAACCCTTATTGTAAATGGCCTCAATTCATCAATCAAAAAAAAACAGATTGACAGAATGGATCAAGAAACAAGATCCAACAATATGCTGTATACAAGAAACACACATAACTCAAAAAGAAACTTGTAGACTGAAAACCAAAGGATGAACAACTATGCTCCATGCAACAGCAACCCAGAAAAAAAGCAGAGGTAGCTATTCTGTTTGCTGACAACGTGAACTACAAACCAAGAATGATCCAAAGAGATGAAGAAGGTCACTACATACTTGTTAGTGGAAAACTTCAAGAGGAAGGGATAACGATCATAAATAGTTATGGACAAAATATGGGAACACTCAACTATGTTAGACAAATATTAATAGACATAAAAATTAAGTAAGGAATACTGCAATGGTAATGAGGAAACTTCATAACTCACTGTCACAAAAAGATAGATCAGCTAGATAAAATTTCAGAAAACAAGTAACAGAACAAAATCAGACGTGAAAAAATGGACCTAATAAAAAGCTGACAGTGTTCCACCCAACAGTATAAAACACATACTCTTATCAAGTGCACATGAGATGTTCTTTAAAATAGACTATGTATTAGACCCAAGAATATGCTTAAGTAAGTGCAAAGGAATTAAAATTATCCCAAACATGTTATCTATTCATAGTGAACTGAAATTGGAAATTAATGACAAAAGAAACTGAAAAACTCAGTAAACATATAGAAATTAAATAAAACTCTCTAGAACAACAAATGGGTCACAGATGAAGCTAAAGGAGAAATTAAACAATATCTAAAATTAATTGAACATGCAGATACAATATATTGGAACCTTTGGGATACAATAAAAGCAATCAAGATTGAAATATGTAACATTGAATTCTCACATCAGGAAAACAGAACTAGCACAAATAACCAATCTAGAAGCTGTACCTCAAGCTCCTACAAAAAAAGAGCAAGTTGAGAATGAAGCTCAGAATAGGGAGGAAATAATAAAGATCAGGTGCCAGGCGTGGTGGTGCATGCCTGTAATCCCATCACTCGGGAGGCTGAGGTAGGAGGATCTTTGCAAGTTTGAGACCAGCCTGGGCTACAAAGTGAGCTCAAGGCCAGCCTCAACTGCATAGTGAGACACTGTCTCAAAAAGACAAAATAATAATAATAATAATAAGAAGAAAGATCAGAGCAGAAATTAATGCATTTGAGATTTAAAATCAATACAAATAATTAGTGAAGTTGTTTCTTTGAAAGAACAAATAAAACTGCTATCCTTAGAATAAACCCCTTGCTATTCTTATCAAGAAAAGCAAATGAAAATATCAAATTCATGCCATGATTAATGGAAATGATGAAATAAGTACAGATTCTGTGAAAATTCAGACAATCATTAATACTTACTTTGAAAACCTTTACGTGCATAAGCTTGGACACACAAGAAATGGACATATTCCTAGAGACCTGTGAATTATCAAAGCTGAATCAAGAAGATACAAAAAGTTTGAATAACCCAATATCAGTTAATGAAATTGAAAATATAACTAAAAACATACCAACAAAGAAAACCTCAGACCCTGATGGATTCACAACTGAATTCTACAAGAATTTTAGAGAGGAATTAGTGCCAATACTACTCAAAATATTCAATGAAATTGAAAGGGAAGCAATTCCCCCTAACTCATTCCTGGAGGCAGATATAACACATGATAAAGGCAGAAAAAGTCCCAAAAAAATGAGAAAAAGAGGGCAATCTCTTTAATGGACATAGATACAAAAAACTTCAATAAGATGTTAGCAAAGAGAATGCAGCAAAGCAAGAGACTATATACTATGACCAAGTGGGATTCATCCCAGGAATGCAAGGATGGTTCAACATATGCAAATCAATTAACATAATACACCATATTAACAGAGCCAAAGATAAAATCACATGATCACCTCAATAAATGCAGAAAAGACATTTGATAAAGTACAACATTGATTCGTGAAAAAAAAATCCTACAGAAAATCTGAATAGAAGGTTTCTAACTCAATATGATTAAAGCCATCTATTACAAACCAAAAGCCAACATCATACTAAATGAAAAACAACGGAAAACTTTCTCTCTAAAATTAGGAACAAGACAAGGACATCCACTATCATCACTCCTATTCAATATAGTTCCAGAAATGCTACCAACAGCAATTAGAAAAGAGAGAGAAACAAAAAGAATAAAAGTAGGAAAGGAAGAAGTTAAATTATCAAGATTTGCAGATGATACAGTTAATAAACAAACTCAGAAGTGTAGCTGGATGCAAAGTCAACACTCAAAAATCAATAGCATTCCATTTTTATTTACTTTTTATTTTTAAAATAATTAAAAAAAAACAGAAAACAGGGTAGAAATAATACAGAATTTCAAAAAAGTTAGAAACCAATGCTAGTTAATATATTACATATTGTTATCTAAGAAGTAGTTGCTCGAGTCATGAGATCTAGGCATAAAAATTGATCAGACAATCAAACAATGACAATGCAAAATATTCTTTCTGATAAACTAATAGAATTGGAGTATAGTTATCTACCTTGTTTACTTATACATACATACAGTGACATGTGTATGCCTACATAAATATAATCTTTCATCTCCCATTTTTTCTTTCCCCTATCCCAGTTGTTCTTTAATTTTGAGCACTTTTTCCCCTTTCATTATTATAATATCTATGGTAAAATTTGGATTTTATTAATATTTCATTTTTATTATTATTCATTTATTTTTTACACTAGCGAGACAATATGACATTTCAAAATATGAGTCTAATTTATTTCACTTATGAGTATAATCTCAAGTTGCCTCAATTCACCTATAAAAGCCTCAAGATCGTTCTTTTTTATAGCTGAGTAATATTCCATTGTATAAAAATACATTTAATTTTTTTTATTTAAGAGAATTTAACTTGGCCATTCTTTCTAGGGTGAGATGGAATCTCAGTGTTCATTTAATTTGCATTTCCCAAATGGTCATTGATATTAAACATTTTTTCATATATTTATTTGGCATTTGTATTTCTTTTTCCATGAAGTATGCATTCATCTTAGATGCCCATTTTTGGATTGGGTTTTTGAATTTTAGAGGTCTGATTTCTTTTAATTCTTTATATGTTTTAGAAAGAAGTCCTTTGTCTGATGGACAATTGGCTAAGATATTTTCCCATTTCGTGGGTTTACTTTTCACTCTGATGGAGACTTCCTTTGACATGCAAAAACTTTCTAGCATGACGAGATCCCAGTTACTGATTCTGGGAAGTGTTTCCCATGTAATTTGATTTTTGTTCATGAACTCTCTGCCTATTCCTATGTCTTCAGGATTTTTACCTACTTTGTCTTCCAGCAAATTTAATGTCTCTGTTTCAATATTCAGACTTTTGATACATTTTGACTTTAATTTAGTGCATGGTGATAGACATGGATCTAGTTTTAGTTTACGGCATATAGAAAGCCAGTTTTTCCAGCACCATTTGTTAAAGAGGCTATCTTTCTTCCAAAGTACATGTTTGGCCCCTTTGTCAAAGATGAGGTGGCTGAGTGTGTTTGTAGTTGTGGCTGTATCTTCTAATCTATTCCATTGATCTTCAGGTCTGTTTTGATTCCAGTACCATGCTGATTTTATCACAGGAGCTTTGTAATATAGTTTCAAGACAGGGATTCTCATGTCTCCTGCCTTACCTTTGTTGCCCAGAATTGCCTTTGCTAGTCTGAGTCTGTTCTGGTTCCAGATGAATTTCAGGAATTTCTCCAGCTCTGTGCAGTATGTAAGCGGTATTTTGATTGGGATTGCATTAAATCTGTATAACAATTATGGGAGAATGGCCTTTTTCACAATGTTTCTTCTTTCTATCCATGAACAAGGAATGTCTTTCCATTTTCTGAGATCCTCTTCGATTTCCTTTTTCAGAGTATTGTAATTTTCACTGTATAGATTTTTTGCTTCTTTTGTTAGATTGATTTCTAAGTATTTCATTTTTTTGGATATGATAGTGAAGGGTGTGGCTTCCCTTACTTTTCTCTTAGTGAGTTTGTTGTTTGTGTACAAGAATGCTATTGAGTTTTGAGTGTTGACCTTGTATCCAGCAACATTACTGAATTTGGTTATTACATCTAGAAGTCTTTCAATGGATTTTCGGTGCTCTTCTATGTAGAGTATCATATCAACTGCAAATAATGATAATTTCACTTCTTTCTTTCCTATCCTTATTCCCTTTATTTCTTTCTCTTGCCTAATTGCTCTAGCTAATGTTTCCAGAGCTATATAGAATAGGAGTGGTGATAATGGACATCCTTGTCTTGTTTCTGATTTTAGGTTGAAAGTTTTCAGGTTTCTCCATTTAGTAAGATGTTGGATGTTGTTTTATGATATATGGATTTTATCAGGTAGAGGTAGAGACCATCTATTCTGATTTTCTGTAGGTTTTTTTTTATCATGAATGAGTTTTCAATTTTGTTGAAAGAGCTTTCTGCATCTATTGAGATGATCATGTGAATCTTGTCCTTGGCCCTGTTGATACAGTGTATTACATTTATTGATTTGCATATGTTGAACCACCCTGCATCGCTGGGATGAATCCCACTTGGTCATGGTGTATAATCTTCCTGATAACTTTCGGGCATTCTATTTTCCAGTATTTTATTGAGGACTTTTGCATCTCTGTTCATGAGGGAGATTGGCCTGCAATTTCCTTTTTTTGGTTGGCTCTCTCTTTGCTTTTGGTTTTAGGGTAATACTTGCTTCCAGGAATGAGGTAGGGAGTCTTGCTTCCCTTTCAATTTCATTGAAGAGTTTGAGGAGTGTTGGCATTAAGTCTTCCCTAAATATCTTGTAGAATTCAGCAGTGAATCCATCAAGACCTCGGCTTGTCTTTGTTGGTAAAGTTCTAATTACATTTTCAATTTCATTAGCTGAAATTGGGTTATTCAGCAGCTCTGCATCTTTCTGATTCAGCATTGGTAATTCATAGGTTTCTAGGAATCTGCTCATTTCTTCTGTATTATCAAATCTATGTGTGTAAAGTTTTTCAAAGTTGTTGTTGATGATCTTCTGTATTTCCACAGGGTCTGTAGTAATTTCACCCTTTTCATTTCTTCTTGCATGAATCTGAGTTTTTTCTTTCCTCTCTTTGATAAGGTTGGCGAGGGCTTTATCACTTTTATTTACTCTTTGAAAGAACCAACTCATTGATTCATTAATTCTTTGTATTGTTTTCTTAGTTTCAATTGCATTAATTTCTGCTCTGATTTTATAACTTCCTCCTATCTTTGCACTTTGGTCTTGACTTGCTCTTCTTTTTCTAGAAGTTTGAGGTGCATCATTAGGTTACTTATGTGTCTTGTTTCCATTCTTCTGATATGGGACTTTATTGCTATAAATTTCCCTCTGAAGACTGCTTTCACTGCATTCCACAGGTTCCGGTAATTTGTATTTGAATATTCATTCAATTGTAGATATTGTTTAATTTGTTCTTTAATTTTTTCTGTGACCCATTGATTGTTTAGGAGAGTATGATTTAATTTCCACGTGTTTATGGGGTTCTTCTGGGTTTTTGTCATTAATTTCCAATTTTATTGTGCTATGGTCATGTATTATGCATGGAATTATTTCAGTTCCTTTGCATTTACTTAAGGATGTTGTGTGGACTAGTATATGACCTATTTTAGAGAATGACCCATGTGCAGCTGAGAAAAATGTGTATTCTGGTGTTGATCAGTGGAACACTCGGTGCACATATACTAGGTCCATTTGTTCACAAGTTTGATTCAGTTCTGTTATTTCTTAATTGATATTTTGTTTGCTTGATCTGTCTCTCTGTGACAGTCAGGTGTTAAGGTCCCCCGTTACAACTGTAGTATTATATATTTGGTTTTTCATGTCTATTGAGATTTGTCTTACATAGTTGGATGCTCCTGTATTTGGTGCATATATATTTATGATTGTAATCTCTTCCTCATTAACTTTTCCCTTAACAAGCACGTAGTGGTTTTCTTTATCTCTTTTGATCATTCTTGGTTTGAAGTTCACCATGTCTGCAAACTTAATAGCTACCCCTATCTTTTTCTGGGTTTCTGTTGCATGGAATATTGTTTTCCATACTTTGATTTTTAGTCTGTGAGTTTCCTTTTGAGTTAAATATGTTTTTTGTACACAGCATATTGTTGGATTTTGTTTCTTACCCCACTCTGCCAGTCTGTTATTTTTTATTGGTGAGTTCAGACCATTTACTTTGATTGATAAAACTGGTATGTACTGATTCATTCCTGTCATCTTATCTTTCTGTTGTTGGTTTTCTACATTTTCTGGTTAATTATTTTCCCTTCTTAGTGGTTTCCTTTTGCCATTGTTCTTGGGATTGTAGTTATCTTTGTCTCTTTCTACAGTGTCTTTCTGTACTCTTTGTAGTGTTGGTTTGGTGGCCATAAATTTCTTCAGGTGTTCTTTGTCATGGAAGTATCTTATTTCTCCAACAGTTTTTGAAGGTAGTTTTGCAGTATACATCAATCTGGATTGAAAGTTGTTGTTTTTCAGGATTTGAAATACCTCACTCCCAGCTCTTCTTGCCTTGAGGTATGTTTCGAGAAGTCTTCTGTGATTCTGATAGGCTTTCCTTCATAGGTGATCTGTTTCTTTTCTCTGACAGTTGTTAGCGTTTTGCTCTTGTGCTGTATTTCTGATAACCTAATTATTATATGTCTCGGTGAAGATTTATTTTTGTTATGGTTTTTTGGGGTTCTGTATGCCTTACTTACCTGTATATCAGATTGTCTTCCCTTATTTGGAAAATTTTCTGCTATTATTTCTGCAAATAGTCTTCCCAGGTCATTAGCATTGACCCCTGCTTTTTTGTTGATGCTTATTGATCTTATGTTGTTACTCTCGGCATGATCTTGCAGCTGTTGAATTTTTTTTCCTGGTTCCTTGTTATTTTTAAGAGATCTTTTCTTTAGTGATCGTAAGCTTCCATGCCATTTTCAAGGTCTGAGACTCTATCTTTAGCTTCATTCAAGCGGTTTTGACAATGTTCCATGTAACCTTTCATTTCCTGAATTTGCCTTTGAATCTATTTCATGCATTCTATTCGTGTCTTATATTGTTTATTCAAAGTTTCCATCATTTTCTTATGTTCTTCTATTTTTTCATCTTGATCTTCTTTAGATACAGCATTTCTTTCATAATGACTGTCATGTCATTTTTTAGCTGAGAGATTATTTCTGATTTGAGTTTCTCTATAGCTTCATGGAGTCGCTTCTTTACTTCAGTTACTATCATTTCAGAAAATTTAGTTGTGTGGTTCCCAGTGTCTTCCTTTTCTGTGTCTGTTTTTTGTTCTCAGTGGGCTGGGGTATTGAGACTGCCTCTTGTTCTTTCATTCTGTCATTTTATTCTGGGACCTGTGTGGCTGATCAGGAAACCTCCCGATGGATTGCACTGGAACACTATGCTGGGCAGAGATTCAATCCTCCAATTTCTTCTTGGCTACTGGGGCACACCCCCAGACTATTGTGCTGGATCCTTGTGCTCTGTGGTGTGTGAGGCTGGCCATGTGTTCCCCTCATATACTTTGTTGGGTGCTCTGGGATGCTGAGCTGGACAAAGTTTGTATACTCCCTGTAGCTAGCAGGATCAGACCCCTGGAGCTTGTTGTCAGGACCTAGAACCTAGCTTTCTAGTGTTCAGGACCTCTCTGCAACCCAGGTGCCCAGCAGAGATGCACCCCTGGAGTCTGTCACTGGACCTTCAGCCTGGCTGTCTGGAGTTCGGAATCTCCAGGACCCATTTGGCTAGGCAGAGTGCACCCGTGAGTGTGGCACCACCACGAACTTGAGTCTGGCTGCAAGAATTTCAGAGCTTCTTGAGTATGGGGCAAGCCTGGGCATGCCCCCCGTGTATAGTGCCAGGGCCTTGCTCCTGGCTGGGTAGAGTTTGCAACCTCTAGGACCTACAATGTGGCTGCACCCCTGAACAATGGAGCTTGTGCCTTGTGTTCTAATCGGCAGAGCTCAAATTCTCCAAGGCCCTGCAGCTATGCTGACCACTCACTGATGAGCGGCTCTGGGTCTCTGGGCTGGAATGGGCTCAGTACCTCTGTGTCCTGTGAAGCTGGCTGGGCATTCCCCTGATGGGCTGTGCTGGGATGCTTGGCTGGGCAGAGCTCAATCCTCTGTGCAGCTAGTGAGGGCTCACTCCTGGAGTGTGGCACTGAACCTTGCTCCTTACTGTGTGGGGGTCGTAATCTCCAGGACCCAGGCAGCTAGTCAGAGCACACCCTAGATTGTGGCACCACCAGGACCCTGAGTCTGGCTGCAAGGAATTCAGAGCCTCTGGAGTGGGGGGCAAGCCTGGGCACGCTCCCAGAATATAGTGCATACCACATCTTTTTCATCCATTCTGTGGTTGATGGTCATTTTGCTTGTTTCCAAGATTTACCTATTACAAATTTTGCTGCTATAAACATGGGTACCCATATATTGCTGTGACATGACACTTTCATTTTTTCTGTGAAAATACCCAAAAGGGGAATAGCTGGATTGAATGGAATTTCCAATCCTAGTCTTTTGAGGAATCACCATACTGATTTCCACAGTGGTCACAGCAGCATACACCAACAATAGAGATGGGTTCCTTTTTCCCCACAGCCCCACCAACATATGTTAGCAGTTGATTTCTTGATGGCAGCCATTCTTTCTGGAGTGAGATGGAATGTCCATGTTGTTTTAATTTGCATTTCTTGAATGACCAGTGATGTTGAGCATTTCTTCATGTATTTATTTGCTATTTGTATTTCTTTATCTGAGAAGTGTGGGTTCATCTCTGATGCTCATTTTTGGATTGAGTCTTTGAATTTGGGGGTCTGATATTTCTCAATTCTTTGTATGTTCTGGGTAAACGTCCTTTATCTGAAGGACAGTTGGCTAAAATTCTTTCCCATTCTGTGGGTTTTCTTTACACTCTGTTGCTGATTTATTTTAAAGCCATACATGGCTTTTGTCAGGTTGAGGTAGATACCATCTATTCCAAGTTTCTGTAAGGTTTATATCATGAACAAGTGTTGGACTTTATCAAAAGCTTTTTCTGCGTCTATTGAGATGATCATGTGGTTTTTGTCTTTAGCGCTATTGATGTGGTGCATTACATTTATTGATTTGAATACGTTAAACAATCCCTGTATTCCTGGAATAGATACCACTTGGTCATGATGTATAATCTTGATGATTTTATGAATTCTATTTGCCAGTATTTCATTGAGAATCTTTGCAGCAATATTCATTAGGGAAATTGGCCTCTAGTTCTCCTTTTTGGTTGGGTCTTTCTCTGGTTTTGGTATCAGAGTAATACTTTCATCTAGGAATGAGTTAGGGAGGATTGCTTCCCTTTCAATCCCATTGAAGAGTTTGAGTAGTATTGGCATTAATTGTTCTCTAAATTTCGTGTATAATTCAGCTATGAATCCATCAGGACCTGGGGTTTTCTTTGTTGGTAAGTTTTTAATCACGTTTTCAATTTCACTAGCTGATATTGGGTTATTCAAAATTGTTATATCTTCTTGATTCAGCTTTGGTAATTCATGGATTTCTAGGAATTTGTCCATTTCCTCTGTGTTTTCCACCCTACGTAAGTAAAGACTTTTATAGTAGGTATTTATGATCTTCTGAATTTCCATGGGATCTGTAATTTCTCCCTTTTCATTCCTTATTGCATGAATTTGAGATTTTTCTTTCTTTTTCTTGATAAGGTTAGTTAGAGGTTTATCAATTTTGCTTAGTCTCTCAAAGAACCAGCTCTTTTATTCCCTAATTCTTTGTATTTTTTTTAGTTTCAGTTGCATTAATTTTTCCTATGATCTTTATGATTTTTTCCCATCTATGAGTTTTAGGTTTGACTTGCTGTTATTTTTCTTGAAGCTTGAGGTGTAGCATTAGGTTGTGTATTTATGCTTGTTCTGTTTTCTTGATGTGACAATTTATTGCTATATATTTCCCTCTTAGGACCGCTTTCATTGCATTCCACAAGTTTTGATATGTTGTATCTGCATTTTCACTGAATTTTAGGCATTGTTTAATTTTTAGTTTAATTTCATCTGTAACCCATTGGTTGTTCAAGAGGTTGTTATTTAGTTTCCATGTGTTTATGTTGGTTTTGCAGTTTCTTTTGCTGTTAATTTCCAATTTCAGTGCACTATGATCAGATAATATGCATGGGATAATTTCAATCCCTTTGCATTTATTTAAGCATGCTTTATGGGCTATTATATAGTGTATTTTAGACAACATCCCATGTGCAGCTGAGAAAAATGTGCATTCTGATGTTGTTGGGTGGAACACTCTATAAACATCTACTAAATCCATTTGTTCACAGGTTTGATTCAGTTCTGTTATTTCTTTGCCAACTTTTTGTGTAGTTGATCTATCTCTGTGACAATGACGTATTAAGGTCCCCTATTACAATTGTGTTATTGTGTATTTCGTTTTTCATGTCTATTAGTATTTGTCTTGCATAGTTGGGTGCTCCTGCACTTGATGCATATAAATTCATGATTGTTAGCTCTTCCTTTTGAATTTTCCCCCTAATGATCTTCTTTATCTCTTTTGATCATTTTTGGTTTGAAGTTTACACTGTCCACAAACAGAATAGCTACAATCGCTTTCTTCTGGTTTTCTATCACATGGAATATTGTTTCCCATCCTTTGATTTTTAGTCTATGAGTTTCCTTTTGAGTGAGATGTGCTTGTTGTATATAGCATATTGTTGGATCCTCTTTCTTGATCCATTCTGTCAGCCTATTTCTTTTAATTGGTGAATTGAGGTCATTTACATTGATGGATATGACTGATATGTACTGGCTTAACTTCATCATGTTATTTTCCCATTGTTCATTTCTTGCTTTTCCCCCTCACTTAATTGTTTGCCCTGCCTGGTTGTTTCTTTCTGTTGTTTTTCTCGGAATTGTAGTTATTTGTGTCTCTTTCTATTATGTCTTTCAGTATTCTTTCTAGGGTTGACTTGGTAGATATGAATTCCTTTAGTTGCTCTTTGTCATGGAAGTATCCTATTTCTCCATCAATTTTGAAAGAAATTTTTGCAGGGTACCTCAATCTGGGTTGAAAGTTGTTTTCTTTCAGGGCTTCAAATATGTCACTTCAAGCTTGTCTTAAGATGAAGGTTTGTGCTGAAAAGTCTGCCATGATTCTAATGGGCTTTCTTTGATAGCTGAGTTGTGTATTTTCTCTAATAGTTTTTAGCATTCTCTTTTATGCTGTTTGTCTGGTATCTTAATTATTATATGTCTGGGTGTACATTTATTTTGGTTATGACTGTTTGGCATTCTATATGCCTCTCTTATCTGCATATCTAATTCTTTTCCTATGTTTGGGAATTTTCCACTATTACTTCTGCAAATAGTTTTTAAGTCAGTTGCATTGACTCCTGCATTTTCATTGATGCCTATCAGTCTTATATTGGTTCTCTTTGATCGTCTTGAAGCTGTTGAATTGTTATTTCATGCTCCCTTGTTATTTTTACAAGTTCTTTCCTTTCATGATTGCTAACTTCGATCCTGTCTTTGAGGTCTGAAAGTGTATCCTTAGCTTCATTTGAATGGTTTTGCCAACTTTCAATGTTTTTTATTTCCTGGATATCTTTTTTAATTTGTTTGATGGATTCTTTTTCCTTCCTAAGTTGCTTATTCAAGGTTTCCATCATTTTCCCATGCTCCTGTGCTTTTTTCCTATGTTTTCTCTAGCTATGCCAAGAAATTCCTTTATTAAGGTTGTCATTTCTTTCTTTACCTGAGAGATTATTTCTAATCTGATTTCCTCTATAGCTTCATGGATTTGTTTCTTTATTTCACTTGCTATCTTTTCAGAAATTTCAGATGTGTGACTTCCAATGTCCTCTATTTCAGTGTTCCCTGTACTTGTTCCTGATGGACTAGATGTTTGAGATTGCATTTTGGCTTTTTGTCTTGTCATGTTCACCTCTTGGGTTAATATTTTGGCCTTTCAATCCCACTAGTCTCTAGTGACTGTCATGTGTGTCTTAGGGTCCTACTGTGTGGGTGATTTTTGTCCAATTCCTGAGTGCCTCAATGAAGGGGAGGGGCAAGTCACCCGGAATCCTCCTGCAGGTCCTATTGGGTGACTTTTATATTGTCTCTTGGCTGACTAGCCTAGGAGTATTGATGCAAGCCAACCCTTAGTTCCTATCGTTACTCTGGCTTTAGGCTGTTCCACATTGCCAGATTTACATGGCCATCTTGTGTCCCTCAGCTGAGACTCTACTGTATCACTGGGGGCCTCCTAGCCCCTTTCAAGTTTCTCCAGGATGGAGGAGGCATCATCAACCCTCTGCTCAACTCACCTAGTGTTTTCTGCATGGAAGAAGTACTCACCCACACTCTTGTCAGGCTTCCAAAGTCCTACAACTGAAGGGGAGGGCTCGGTGCTACTCCTGATGACCCACTAAGTTCCTCTACATGAGGGAGAAACTCACCACACAGTCACAGGCCCACCAAGGTCCACTGTGTGGGTGAGAGGTTGCTGAGGCTTCCACCAGTCCACCAGGGTTCTGCATGTGGTGAACGGAATGCAGATGGTCCCTGGGCTGAGGTCACTGTGGTGGTGTGGGAGGTGCTGCTGACAATGATCCTCTGGCTGCAGAGTCTCTAGGGTGGTGGGAAGTGTTGCCAGTGAAGGCCCGCCCACTGCCTGCAGAGTCTTCAGGGTGGCAGAAGTGCTGCCAGTAAAGGTTTGCATTCCTGTACACAAACAACAAACACACTGAGAAAGAAATCAGAGAAACAATCCCTTTTACAACATCCAAAGAAATGAAATACTTAGGAATCAATCTAATAAAGGATATAAATATCTATATATTGAAAATTACTGTACTCTGAAAAATAAGATTGAAGAGTGTAGCTTGCCTGCAAGCCACAATCCACAGGGTAGTACCTGGAGGGGGAATGGGAATGAAACAGGGACAGGAGGAGAGAGAAATGAGACAAGATGAAGGATTCCAATCAAGTCTCATTTATTAAAAGGTGTATATGGCATTTATAGAAGAGGGGGCAGAAGCTGTCATCCTGCGGGGAGTGTCATTTCCGGGTTAGGCTGGAGAGGATCACGGGAAATATAGGCTGACACACCAGATGCCCACAGGCGAGAGAGGCGGGGCAGCAGCTGTGAAGCTTTACCGCTCTGTACAGAAGAGGGTATCAGAAGATGCAAAGTTACCCCGGCTCATGTATAGGAAAAAACCAACATTGTGAAAATGTCCATACTACCAAAATCGTTATAGAGATTTAATGCAATCCCAATAAAAATAACTTTAATATACCTCACAGAACTAGATCAAACTTTGCTAAAATTCATTTGTAACCAGAAGAGACCTACAATTGCAAAGACAATCCTAGGAAACAAAGACAAGGCAGGAGGCATCACAATCCCTGACTTGAAAATATACTGCAAAGCTACTGTGATAAAATCAGCATGGTACTAGCAAAAAAAGAGACTTTAGAGTCAGTGGAATAGATTACAGGATGCAGACACAACTACAAAGATACTCACACTTTGTCTTTGACAAAAGGGCCAAACATGTTCACTGGAAGGAAGACAACCTCTTTAATAAATGGTTGCTGGAAAATTGGCTTTCCATATGCTGAAGACTTAAACCAGACCCAGGTCTATCACTGCACACTAAACTAAGGTCAAAGTGGATCAAAGATCTAAATATTAAAACAGAAACTCTCAATCTGCTGGAAGAAAACATAGGTAGAAAATTTGAAGATACAGGGGTAGATAGAGTTCATTCATAAAGCCCAAACTGTACAGGTACTATTTCAAAGAATCAGCAAATGGGATCTCATTTTATTAAAAAGTTTTTGCACATCAAAGAAATCAGCAACAGAGTGAAAAGATGACCCACGTAATGGGAAAGAATTTTAGCTATCTCTCCCTCAGACTACAGACATGTATCTAGAACATATAAAGAATTGAAAAAAATCAGGCCCCTAAAATTCAAAGACCGAATCCAGAAATGGGCATCTTAGGTGAATACACACTCTCAAAGAAATACAAATGGCTGGTAAATATATGAAAAAATGTTCAATGTTACTGGTCATTAAAGAAATGCAAATTAAAATAACTCTAAGATTCCATTTCTTTTGAAGAAGAATGACTGTCATCAAGAATTCAGCCAATAAGAAATACTGGTGAGGCTGTGGGTAAACAGGAACACTTCTTTACTGTTGGTGGGAGTGTGGTTTGTGGAACAACCACTGTGGAAATTGAAAGGTTCTTGCCCTGGTATGAATTACTGTACAGTTATAGCGATGGTCTAATATGGCAGAAGGGCAAAGCGGGAATGCTTACCCTGACGAACACACCATTCTTTTTCCTCTGTGGCCCAAATTGTTACTTTCCCATTTGCATGCGAAGAAAATTCCAATCAGTTCCTCACACGTCATCAATCCCCGCCACATGTGCCACTTCCAATCAGAGTTCTTATAACCCTCTGCCTCTCTATATCCAGTTGGAGGAGAAGGCCAAATCCCCACGGGTTGTGGGCTCCTCTCCACATCCTCAAATAAAAAGGCCACTTTCCCCTTCTTTTTCCTTCTGCTTCTCTGTGGTGCAAGAAAACTCTAACAGAATTCAATGTGGATATTCCTCAAAAAACTAGATTTGGAGGTCTCATTCGATCTAGCTATCTCCCTTCTGAGTAGTTTCCCAGAAGAATTGAAAACATCATATCGCAGTGATATATGTGCACCCATGTTTACAGCAGAACAATTTGTAGTAGCTAAATACTGGGAACAACCCAAATGTCCATCAACAGTGGAGTGGATAAAAAAGATGTGACATTTTTTACAATGGCATGCTGCTTAGCTATAAAGAAGGTTAAACTCGAGACTTTAACAAATAAAATGATGCAACTTTAGGTCACACTCATAAGTGAAATAAATCAGACTCCTATGTGTAAACATCATATTGCTTCCTTAGTTTAAAAAGTGAAAGTGTAAATAGGATCCAAAAAGTAAAATAGATACTGTGAAAGTGAAAGCTGAAGAAACTGCTTGAAAGGAAATAACAACTGAGATGTGGAAAAGTAGAAAAAAGGAAGGAAAAACTATATATATGTATATGCACACACAAGATAGATAATTATACTTCTAATCTCTGTTAGTTCATCAAAAAGAGTGATTTGAACTTTCATTGTTTGATCATTTTTTCAAGCCTAAATTTTGTAATCTGAGCAACTACTTTGAAGATAACAATAAGCAATATATTAATCATTGTTAATCTATTATATCATTTGAAATTCTGTATTATCATTTGTGTTTTTTATTTTTAAAATGAAAATGGACCTCACATTATAAATATTTGTAGATGCAAAGAAATTGCCAAAATAACTTACTTGTCTGTTAGACATTATCATATTTGTATGCTTACAGTACAGTGTACTTACTGCTGTGTGCTTATTGTACAGTGGAATAGTGTACAGTAGTACAGTTCTCAATCAGAGTCAAGCATGGCCAAAAGCAAAAGCAAAAGTATCGGTGATATGGATGGAACTGCTAGGAAGTGAAAATAATAACCAGGGAAACAAAAGTGAAAAGCATTGAGAGATTGGACCCAGATGAAAAGACAGTAGATGTAGTTTATTTTTATAACATGAAACATTGAACCACTGGCACAATTGTAAAGAACAAGGCTGACATTATGGAACATGTGAAATCTGTTGTGCCAATGAAGTCAACAGTAGTACCCAAAAAGCGTGGTAAAGTGATAGGGGAAGGGAGAAATTTCTCAGTGTATGGGTGCAGGTTCAGCATCAGTGCAGAGTCTCACTCAGCTTAATGATTATTCAAGAAAACTCTATAAGCCTGTTTGAGCAGTTGAAGAGAAAATGGGGTAAACAGAGTTCATCTCTTACTGAAGAATCACTGTTAGATTTATGAACAAATTCAACTTACAAACATTTCCCCAGAGAGGAGCACCTTTTTAAATTGAGATCTTACTGTGTTTCTCTTGCCTGATTGCCCTGGATAATTTTTTGAATACAGTAGTATATTGAACAGGAGTGGTGATAGTGGACACCCTTGTTTTGATACTGACTTTTGAGGAAAACTTTTCAATATTTCTTCATTTAATATAATATTAGCAGTAGGTTTTTGATAAGTGGGTTTTATCATATTGGAATAAATCCTTCTATATCTACTTTATTTACAGATTTTATAATGAAATGATATTGGATTTTTGTCAAAGGCTTCATCTGCATCTATGATCACTCAGTTTATAAATGCAAACTTGTTGAAAGGAGTTTCAGTTTTTAAAGTCAATTCTTGCTGTTTCTTAGCGCTAGGCTTTACTAATCTCTGTTGGATTGTTCTAGAGAACAAAATGAAGGACAAATGGCAATTAGAGGCTGACGGTACTGCTTGGTATATGAATTTTCTGTCAAAGCTATTCATTATGGAATAGACTGCTTCATTATGGAGTGAGTCTATTATCACTACAAAACTTGAAGACAAATAATTCTGTATGATTGATTCCTGTGCTCAGAGTACAATTTACCTAAATGAACTATGAAGACCCATCATACTCTTATTCAAAATCAACTCAGCTATTCTCTCTCCCTCTGTGCTTGACTGCTGTAATCCTGCAGCCCAAATTGGTGAGGCTCAACAACAAAAACATCTGAATGCTGGAGGCCTAAAATCAGGGTGCCATCTTGGTAGTGTTCTGGTGAGGGCCTTCTCTCTGGCTTGCAGATGGTTTCCTTGTGTACTTGGATATATGTTCCTTGATGCATGGCTATAATGAGACAGAGAGAGAGAGAGAGAGAGAGAGTGAGAGAGAGAGAGAGAGAGAGAGAGAGAGAGAGAAAACCTGCAATCCCATTTAATAAGAGCCCCAATCTTAAGATGTCATTTTTAACCTTAATTTCCTCCTAAAAGCCCTACCTATAAATACTGTCATATTGAGAGTTAGGAGTTCAGCGTTCTTAGGGACACAATTCAGCCCAAAATACCATCCCTACTTGATTGTATCTGACTTATCCTTGTGCTTCTCAAAGTGATGGGGATACTATTTTTCACCTAATAGAGTCTCATTATGTTTGGTGAATAAATGAAAAAGCATTACATAGGAGAAATTGAAATTTCTAATGCTTATAGAGATATATCATCTGTTTCCTTCAATAATTCAGCATCTATTTTAATACTCCAATTCCTTTGCATGAATTCCAAACCACACTTTCTGCTCCATCTTCTATTACTGCCTTCCCTGCTACCTAGAACCCAGCCACAGCAATATTATTGTTTTTCCTTAAATCCATTGAGTTCTTTTATGACTCTGAACTTCTGTCTGTTCACAACTTGCTTTACTTGAAGTAGCCTTTCTTGTCTTTTTCACCAGGTAATTCCTTCAGGACTCAACTGAAGTTTCATAATTTTTAAGAAATCTTTTCTAATTCCTGATAAAAAAATTAGTGCTGCATTCCTTTGTGATTTAAAGCACTTTCTTCATGATTCTGTTATAGACCTTCTCATATACTTTCTAATAATTTATTTATATGTATTTCTCCAGCTAGACTATGAACTATTGAAGGACTGGAGCCTTTGTCACTTTACTTTTTGTATCTCTAGAACTTAATGAATTATATGTAATGGGCATTTAGTAATTATTGGAAACATATTTTGAGATTCATATCCTGATATCATTTTAGTTACTCTTGTTTGTTAGCAGAGAAATTTAGTTTTATTTAAAATGTTAATAGTGTAAAAACAAGATAAATAGAATTTGATACTGAGTCTTGCATTTATGTTACACATATTAGTGGTTTATAAGAAATTTTGTGACATATGGACATGTGTGTTCATGAAAGGATAGTAAATTTGATGTCTCAAAAATTAAATAGCTCTGAGGAATAGTGTGTGCATGCATACACTAGAATTTATACTTGTAATTTGCTTTTTCTGATTCAGCATGATTCTGATTTTGACATGTAGCCCTGTACATAACAGAATTAATATGCATTACGTGTAGAGAAAACTAGTTAATTCAACTTTCTACCACACATATTAAATCTGCATCTAGTTCTAGATGAGATCAAAGCAGGCATAAGTGACAAAGACCAATACCTACATTTCAGATGTGGCTACTTGATAAATTCAGTTACTGAAGATATTTTTCAATAAAGTTTGATTTTCTATTATCACTTTTATAGTGGAGATTAAGAGATAAAGCATAAGGGAGTGGAGGCCAATGGGAAATTGTCTTGGTTACATAAACATAGACAAAAACAGACTCAAGAAAGGTTGAAAGATATAAATAATTTCAGTAGATTTCTACCTCTATGGATATGTCTGTATAGGCTGAGTGAAAATTTGGAATTTTTTTTTTAGCCAATATAGGCTAAAATATGTGTGTTGCCTTACTAATCTACAAAGCCTGTACTTTACAGATTAATACTTCTTAATGTGATCTCTGGAAAGAAATAAAACCATCACCTTAAAACTTGTTAGGAACCCAAATTCTCAGATTCCATCAAAGAATCATAAACCGCAATTTTTTTTACAAACCTGCAGGTGTTCTTTGAATTCAAATTTGAGAACTACCACTCTAGATTTCTATACTTTACGAATTTCCTGGGTAATTATACATTTTATTTTCCAATTTTTTTTTGTATGGAGTTGATTGTATGTTGCTTTCAGGTGTTGTTTTCCAGTTTTGTGATGCTTAGATATCTAACCCAGAAGCCCTAGGTTATTTTTCTGTCCTTCTATCTCCAATTTGGCTCTCCGGCTTTGGCACAAAAACTTTTATTTGCCACCAATATAAAACCAGAAAAAAACCCACTCAAATAATAGAAATCACATATACCACCTTTTGGGTATACAAAATATGTGTGGGAGTGAACTTTACTTAAAGTTCCATTATTTTATTTGTAGGTAATTTTAAGGTTATAATAAAATAACTCTGGAAATAGATATCTATATACTATTTCATTTTTACTTTATTCTGTCTATAAGAAACTGGACAATTCAAATGTTTATCAATATGGGGGTTATAAAAATTATGTTACATATATAATTTAATAGTATTTGACTGAGCTCAGAACAACTGTCTAGAAAAATTAATTATATATCAAAACTAATAACAGCAATATTGTTGGCTATAACACAATATTGGAAATAACCTGAAATAACTTCAGTGGAAAAATAAACTTATAGTCATAAAGTTATACAATGGAATATTGGACAACAATGAGAATGAATTAGCTAAGGCTACATGTATTAACCTGGACAAAGTTCAAGAAGTTATTGAGAAAAAAGCAGGTGGCAAACATGTGGCTAGCATTGTTTCTCTCTTCCCTTATATCTAGATTCTCTCTTCTTTACTTTTTGTTTTTGACTAATAGTACATGTTTATAGTACATAATGATTACATTCACTAGTAGATTGGTACCTGCACATAACACATTTCAATTCCATTCTTTTCCCTTTCCCTCCACTCTCTTTTATTTTTCCAGCATCAGATTCATTTGTTTACCTTAGAAGGCCTTATAAAGTTAAGTATCAGGTAGATAGATAGATAGGTAGATAGATAAATGACAGATAAATAACCAGACTAATAGGCCAAGGAACATATGAAATGTGAGAGACATTTGTACAAAGTCAAGGTGCATTTTAGATACATTTTCTGCACTGGATTACAATGTCTTTTTTCTTTCTTTATTTCCATTATATATATATATATATATATATATATATATATATATATATATAGTATAAGAGAAAACTTGTGATACGTAAGTTTGTGTGCCTAAGTTACTTTACTTATCAATATGGTCTCAAGGCTGCATCTATTTCCTATGAATGACTCAAGTTTATATGTTTGTATGGCAGAGTAGTATTCCATTGTGTATAAATACCGTATTTTTTAACCATCTATTGATGGACATATAGGCTGTTTCCAAGATTTATCTATTATGACTTGTGCTGCTAAAAACGTGCATATGCATGTATCACTGTGGTATGATGTCTTTAACTCTTTTGGGAGGATACATAGAAGGGGAATAGCTGGAGCAAATGGAATTTCTACTTTTAGTTTTTTGAAGAATCTTCACACTGATTTTCATAGTTGTTGTATCAGTTTACAGTCTTACAAACAATGAAAAAGGGTTCCTTTCTCCCCAAAGCCTACCCAGCATTTATTATTGATTGATGTGTTGATGATGGCCATTGTTTCTGGAGTGCGATGTACCTATATATTTTTAAATATTAGATATCTGTTAAAAGGATTTAGTAGCTTGTAAGCACTCTTATGAAAAGAGTACACATTATAAAATGAATCAATAAGATCAACATGTAGAACAGTATTTTTTATATGACCTCAACAGTTGGCGGGGATGATCTTGTAAATTTTTAACTTAAACATTTGGAATGTTTATAATAAAAAACAAAAGCGAGGTCTGAATTTATAGGCAACAAATGATCACAATATGGCTTTAACTTAAAAAGCACATTGTAAAATAACACAGAGTATTTACTTAAATAGGGTCATAGGTTGCATGGGTGGAACATTCATTAAAAACATTAACTGACATCGAAATATATGACTTTTACTCTATATGAGTTTGATCTAATGAAAGAACCATCCACAGATATGACTGCAATTATAAGTCAGATGCCTGCAAGTTATTTTGAAAGATATCAAATATTATAATGGATTTATATGTTAACAATTGAAATATCAAGGTAGTAGCCATATAGGGATTCGTTGCACAATTCTGTCAATATCTCTCAATGTTTGAACCTTGTCATAATAAAATGTTGAAAAACAGTATTTATAATGTGGTATAATTATAACTCTCTTTTTCTGATTTTCCATGATTTTGAGTTGGGTGTATACTCTGTACATTACACTGTTACTAAAAATTTACAATACAAAATATTTATTATTTACACAGGACTATACCAAATCCTTTGAAGTGGACCAAAATGACTTGTGAAATTTATACACAATATGAATGTATTTGTATAAAAAACAATAAGTTTATATAGACAAATTAAATGTCTGGAAAAATATACATGAAACTATTAACACTGAGGATCTCTGGGCCTTGAGATAATCAGGGAAGCTTTAATTTTCTCTGTATTATCTTAATGTTTTACAATATTCTTTTATACTCAACAAAAAACACAATAGACTTTTCCATTCAAGAATTTAATTGATTGGTTTTAATGATGACAGATGGTATAATTTAGGGGAAAATGGGAACTTTCCAAACCTCTGCTTGAATACCTCTGGGAATCAGGAGCTATCCACTTCAAGAGGCAGTCGGTTGCATTGTAGGAATAAACCACAATTGTAAGAATTTATTTTTTATAACAAGCTGAAATCTGCCTGCCTCTATTTTCTTACTGGAACATGATGGAATGGGCTGTTATTGTACTATATAGTGATCTCAGTAGAAAGGTAACTGAGGCAAGTAACTGGCACAAGATATGGGTTTTGGACAAAGACAAGAGGCAGTACTCATTTGAAAGGAAAGTTCAGAAATTGTGAAGAGATTTGACACAGGTACTACTTGGAGTGAGAGCTGACAAATTCATAGAAATTCATCTCTGCCAGCTTTCTGGGGCTGCGGTTGTTCACAACAGACCTAGATGCATTATTTTTTAAGGGGTACTATCATTCTGATGATTCTGCTTAGCTTACTTGATGTTGTAAACTAGGACTTAAATAAACAGCTGTGCCACTAGAAATCCTCAGCAATCAGAAAACAATGAAGTTGTAATCAAACTGTCAAGATGGCGATGATCTTTAAGTATGCAATTTTGCCTGAGACATAGGTTTGAGTAAAAACTCCTCAGGTTTGCTGATGATTCTGAATTATACAGGGATTGCTAAATATTCTTAAAGATAGAATTCAATTCAGAAAGACCTTGACCAATTAAGAAAAATGCCCCTGTAGAAGTGCAAAAGGATGTATAAGGGAAAATACAAATCGTTATTTTTAGCATGGACTGTTTTTTGAGTATCTATATAAAATGAAGAGCCCGAGGGCAATAGAGAAGATCATAATGTAACAGAAACTGTAGCATGAAGCTTCTTTGCGAAAAACATTGAACCAAATACCAGGGTAAAATGATAAAAAGAAAAGTTCTCAGAGATGGTCCTTCATATGATCAAATTGTCAGATCTCTTTCTCTGTTTCTCACTCTCCTCCTTCCCACTTCTTTTCCATTTATTTGTATCTTGCTTTTGACTAGAAAAAGAATTAAGAATCTTACACTAATATATAAAATAAAGTGCAATGTAAATTAAAAATGGATGGCAAATCAGAATAAAACAAGCATGGGGACATAAAAGGACCAAAAATAAAACTCAAATAATTCAAACTAAAAAGATATACCTCTGTTATTTCGGAAGAAAGTAAATTTAGCTTCATGTTTTTTAGCTACTAGTGAAAAAGTAAAGGAAAAGATAAGTTGTATAGTTCAGAAATGTGCCCAGAGGTTCTGAACCCTACCCAGCCAGGCACAAGGTCCTGGCACCATACTCCTGTGGTGCACCGCTGCTAGCTGCATGGAGAATCTCAGCTCTGCCCAGCCCAGTGTCCCAGCACAATCCATCGAGGAATGCCTGGCCAGCCTCACAGGTCACAGAGGTACTGAGCCCTGCCCAGCCCAGAGCCCCAGAGTCATATATCAAGGAGTGACCAGCCTAGCCAATGGGTCCTGGACATTTTGAGCTTTGCCCATCACATAAGAAGACCCCAGTGCCATAGTTCAGGGGTGCATTCCATCTAGCCCTGCACATCCCACAGGTGCTGAACTCCACCCAGCCAAGAGCGAGGCCCCAGCCCCATACTCTAGAGGTGCATCCAGGCTAACCACATGGTCCAGAAGTTCTGAATTCCTCCCAGTCAGGTTCAAGGTCCTGGCTTCACCATACTTTGGGGGTGCATCCCTACTAGCCACCTGGGTCCCAAGTATTTTAAACTCCACCCAGTCAGGCACAAGGCTCTGGCACCACACTCCAGGGGTGGATCTCTGCTAGCTGCAAGGGGATCCAAGCTATACCCAGCCCAGTATCCCAGCACAATCCATCAAGGAATGCCTGGCTAGTCTCACAGGTAACAGAGGTACTGAGGCCTGTCCAGCCCAGAGCTCAGAGCCATCCATAAGGGAGTGACCACCTTAGCTGATGGGTCCTGAAGAGTTGGAACTCTGCCCATCAGAGTACAATGCTCTGGCACCATAGTATGTGGGTGTACCCTGGCTAGCCTTGTGGATATCGGAGGGCCTAAAGTCTCTCAGTGCAGCATTCCAGTGCACTCCATCAGGAGGGTTCCTAGCCAGACACAGGTACCAAGGTAAAATGATAAAACGAAAGAGCAAGATGCAGTCTCAGTCTTCCAGCCCATGAAGAACAAACCCAGGAGACATTTAGAATCCCACAACTGGACTTCCTGAAATGATAGCAACTGAAGTAAGGAAACAACTCCATGAAGCTATAGAGGAAATAAGATGAAAGATAATCTCCCAGATATAAAAAGAAATGACAAACATGATGAACGAATTGTTAAGTGTATCTATAGAATATCTAGATTTCAAAAAAAGAGGAATATATGATGGAAATGTTGAATGAACAATATAAGACAGAATTAGAATGCATTCAAGAAATTAAAAATTCCATTCAAAGCTGGCAAAACCACTTGAATTAAGCTGATGATAAACTCTTAGACCTTGAAGACAGAATGGAAGTTTATGATCAAGAGAAAAGATCTCTTAAAATAACAAGGAACCAGTTAACAACAATTCAACAGCTGCAAGATGATGCAAAGAAAAACAATACAAGACTGATAGATGTAAAAGAAAAAGCAGGGGTCAACATAAATGAAGTGCAAAGACTTTTTACAGAAATAATAGCAGGCAAAGACGCTGGCATTATATGACTGGAACTCACCTGGGCTTGCCCCACACTCCAGAGGTTCTAAACTCCTCACAGTCAAATGCAAGGTACAAGTGGTGCCACACTTGGCTGCAATCTGACTTGCCACCTGGGTCCTGGAGGTTCTGACCCCCATCCACTAAGGCAGAGGGTCCAGCAACACACTCCAGAGTACATTCTCACTAGCTGTGCAGAGGATCGAGTTCTACCCAGTCCAACATTTTAGCACAATCCATCAGGTCAAGGCTGGGCAAGCCTTGAAGGACAAAGTGGTACTGAGCCCAGCTGAGCCCAGAGCCCCAGAGCTTCTCATCAGGGAGTGGCCAGCACAGCTGCAGGGCCTTAGAGAACTTGAGCTCTGCCCATCAGAGAACAAGGAGTGAGCTCTATTGTTAAGGGGTGCAGCCATGCAGCAGGTCCCGGTGGTTGTAAAACTGTCCAACTAGAAGCAAGGCACTGGCATTGTACATCTGGGACTGGCCTGGGCTTGCCAGGCATGGTGCTCAAGAGGCTCTGAACTCGCAGTCAGACTCAAGGTCCTGGTGGTGCAACACTCCGGGGAGTGCTTTGTCTAGCCCCCTGGGTCCCAGAGATTACAAACTCCACCCAGCCAGGCTCAAGGTCCAGTGACACACCCCAGAGCTGTGTCTCTGCTACCCCTCTGGGTTGCAAGAGTTCAGAATGCTACAAAGCTATGTTCTATGCCCCAGAAACAAGATCCAGAGGTGTAACCTTGCTAGCTACAGGGAGGACACAAAATTTGCCAAGCCCAACATCCCAAAATAACTCAACAAAGTGCATCAGGGGAACATGTGGACAGCCTCAAAGACCACACAACACAAGGGTCCAGCACCATAACCTGGGGGTGTGCCTTGGCTAGCCATCTGGATATTGTAGGACTGAAGCTCAGCTCACCACAGTGCTCCAGTGCAATCCATTGGGAGGCTTCCTGCTCAGTCACAAGGTCCCAGAAGAATATGACAAAGCGAAAGAGCAAGAGACAGTCTCAATCCCCCAGCTCACTGAGAACAAACCCAAGAGACAATGAAATGGAAGACAATGGGAGTCACACAACTGAACTTTCTGAAATAATAGCAAATTAAGTAAAGAAAAAACTCTATGAAGCTATAGAGAAATTCAAATCAGAAATAATCCCTCAGCTAAAAATTGAAATGATAATCATTATGAAAGAAATGCTGTGTGGATCTAAAAAAGAACAAGATAAAAAAATAGAAGAGCATAAAAAATGATGGAAACTTTGAATGAACAATATAAGACACAAACAGAATGCATGAAACAGATTCAAAGGAAAATTTAGGAAAAGAAAGATTCCATGGAAGTTGGCAAAACCACTTGAATGAAGCTGAAGATAGAATCTCAGACCTCAAAGACAGCACAGAAGCTTATGATCAGGAAAGAAAAAATCTATTAAAAATAACAAGAAACCAAGAAACAACAATTCAACAGCTGCAAGATGATGACAAGAGAAATAACATAAGACAAACAGGCATGAATGAAAAGGCCGTGGTCAATACTAATGACCTATGAAGACTATTTGCAGGAATAATAACAGAAAATTTTCCAAAACTGGGAAGAGAATCTGATATAGAGGTAAGTGACACATACAGAGCCTCAAACAACCATAACCAAAATAAATCTTCACCCAGAAATAAAATAATTAGGATATCAGAAATACAGCACAAGAGCAAAATGCTAAAAGCTGTCAGAGAAAAGAAACAGATCACCTATGAAGGAAAACCTATCAGTATCATGGCAGACTTCTCAACACAAACCTTTAAGTAAAGAAGAGCTTGGAGGGAAGTATTTCAAATCCTGAAAGAAAACAACTTTCAACCCAGATTGATGTATCCTGCAAAACTATCTTGAAAATTGATGGAGAAATAAGATATTTCCATGACAAAGAACAACTGAAGAAATTTATGGCCACCAAAGCAACACTACAAAGAGTACACAAGGACACTCTAGAAAGAGACAAAGAGAGCTACAATCTTAAGAACAACAACAAAACGAAACCTCTAAGCAGGACAAATAATTAAATAGAAAATGTAGAAAACAAACAACAGAAAGATATCATGACCAGGATTAGTCAGTACATATCAGTTATATCAATCAATGTAAATGGTCTCAATTCACAAATTAAAAGAAACAGACTGGCAAAGTGGGGTTAGAAACAAAATCCAACAATATGCTGTGTACAAGAAACATATTTCAGTCAAACGGAAACTCACAGACTAAAAATAGAAATATGGAAAACAATACTCCATGAAACAGGAACCCAGAAAAATGCAGGGGTAGTTTTTTTTGCTTACACACAATGTGAAGTTCAAACAGAAAATCATCAAAAGAGATAAAGAAGGTCGCTACATATTTGTTAGGGGAAAACTTCAAGGGGAAGAGATTACAATCATAAATATATATGCACCAAAAATGGGAGCACACAACTATGTAAGACAATTCTTAATAGACATGAAAAACCAAGTAAACAATAATAGAGTTATAACAAGGGACCTTAACACCCCACTGCCACAGTGAGACAGATCAACCAAAAAAAAATCAGCAAAGAAATAACAGAACTGAATCAAACTTATGAACAAATGGACCTAGTAGATATGCACCGAATGTTCCATCCATCAACATCAGAATACATGTTCTTCTCAGCTGCACATGGGTCATTCTCTAAAATAGATCATATACTGGTCCACAAAACAAGCTTAAGTCAATGCAAAGAAACTGAAATAATTTCATACATATTATCTGAACATAGCGCAATAAAATCGGAAATGAATAACAAAAAACCCCACAAGAACCCCATAAAAACATGGAAATTGAATAATACTCTCCTAAACAATGAATGCGTCACAGAAGAAATTAAAGAACAGATTAAACCGAATCTAAAATTGAATGAAAATGAAAATACAAAGTATCAGCACCTGTGTGACACAATGAGAGCAGTCCTCAGAGGAAAATTTATAGCACTAAACTCCCACATCAGAAAAATGGAAAGATCACCCATAAACAACCTAATGATGCACCTAGAACTTCTAGAAAAAGAAGAGAAAGTCAAGTCTAAAGTCCAAAGAAGGCAGGAAATTATCAACATCAGAGCAGAAATGAATGCATTTGAAACTAAGAAAACAATATAAAGAATTAATGAATCGAAGAGTTGGTTCTTTGAAAGAGTAAACAAAATAGATAAGTCCCCAGCCAACCTTATCAAAAAGAGGAAAGAAAAAACTAAGATTCGTGCAATAAGAAATGAAAAAGGGGGAAAAAGAAAGAAACGAAAAGGGCAAAATCACTTCAGACCCTGCAAAAACACAGAAGATCATCAACAGAAATTTGAAAACCTTTACTCACAGAGATTCACTAACACAGAAGAAATGGAGAGATACCCAGAAACACATGAATTACCAAAGCTGAATCAAGAAGATGTAAAACTGCTGAATAACTCAATTTCAGCTAATGAAATTGAAAATGTAATTAGAACCTTACCAGCAAAGAAAAGCCCAGGTCCTGATGGATTCACTGCTGAATTCTACAAGAAATTTAGGGAAGACTTAATGCCAACGCTCTTCATACTGTTCAATGAAATTGAAAGGGAAGCAAGTCTCCCTAACTCATTCCTGGAAGCAAAGGTTACCTTCATACCAAAACCAGAGAAAGACCCAACCAAAAAAGAAAATTCCAGACTAATCTCCATAATGAACATAGATGTAAAAATTCTCAATAAAATACTGGCAAATAGAATACAGCAAGCTATCAGAAAGATTATACACCATGATCAAGTGGATTCATCCCAGGAATGCAGGGATGTTTCAACATACGCAAATCAATAAGTGTGTTACACCATATCCACAAGGCCAAGGACAAGAACCACATGATCATCTCAATAGATGCAGAAGAAGCTTTCGAAAAATCCAACAGCCATTCTTGTTAAAAACACTACAGACAATCGGAATAAATGATCTATACCTCAACCTGATAAAAGCCATATATCATAAACCAACAGCCAACATCTTACTAAATGGACAAAAACGGAAAATTTTCAACCTAAAATCATGAACAAGACAAGGATGTCCATTAACACTGCACCTATTTAATATAGTTCTGGAAATATTAACCACAGTAATTACACAAGAGAAAGAAATACAGGGAATAAGGATATGAAAGGAAGACGTAAAATTATCACTATTTGCATATGACATGATACTCTACATAGAAGACCCCTAAAAATCCATTGAAAGACTTCTAGATGAAATAACCAAATTCAGTAATGTTGCTGGATGCAAGGTGAATACTCAAAAATCAATAGCATTCCTGTACACAAACAACAAAGTCACTGACAGAGAAATAAGGGAAACCACACCCTTCACTATAACATCCAAAAAAAAATGAAATACATGGGAATCAATCTAACAAAGGAAATAAAAGATCTATACAGTGAAAATTACATTACTCTGAAGAACGAAATTGAAGATTTCAGAAAATGGAAAGATATTCCCTGTTCATGGATAGGAAGAACAAACATCATGAAAATGGCCATTCTCCCAAAATTGTTATACAGATTTAATGCAATCCCAATCAAAAGACCACTTGCCTACCTCACAGAACTAGAGAAAGCATTCTTGAAACTCATCTGGAACCAGCAGAAACCTAGAATACCAAAGGCAATTCCAGGCCACAAAGGAAAGGAATGAAGAATCACAATCCCTGACTTGAAACTATACTACAAAACTACTGTGATAAATTCTGAATGGTACTGGAATCAAAACAGACCTGAAGATCAATGGGATAGATTACAAGACACAGCTGCAACGACAAACACACTTAGCCACCTCATCTTTGAAAAAGGGGCCTAACATGTTCATTGGAATAAAGATAGCCTCCTTAACAAATGGCGCTGGATTAATTGGCTCTCTATATGCTGTAAACTAAAACTAGATCTATGCTTATCACCATGTACTAAAGTAAAGTCAAAATGGTTCAAAGATCTGAATATTGAAATAGAGACACTAAACTTGCTGGAAAACAGAGTAGGTAAAATTCTTCATGACATAGGAGTAGGCAGAGAGTTCATGAACAAAAATCAAATTGCACAGGAAAGACTTCCCAGAATCAACAACTGGGATCTCAACTTACTAAAAAGTTTTTGTATGTCAAAGAAATATCCAACAGTGAAAAGAAAACCCACGAACTGGGAAAATATCTTAGCCAATTGTTCATCAGACAAAGGACTTCTATCTAAAACATATAAAAAATTAAAAGAAATCAGGCCCCTAAAATTCAAGGACCCAATCCAAAAATGGGCATATGAGATGAATACACAATTCTCAGAGAAAGAAATACAAATAGCAATGAAATATATGAAAAAATGTTCAACCTCAATGGTCATCCGGGAAATGCAAATTAAAAAAACAGTGAGATTCCATCTCACTCAAGAAAAATAGCCAAGATTTAAAAATCAACCAAGAACGAAAGCTGGAGGGGTTGTGTGGAAAAAGGAACTCTTCTCCACTGTTGGTGGGAGTATAGACTGGTGCAACCATTGTGAAAATCAGTGTGGAGATTCCTCAAGAAGCAAGGATTAGAGATTCCATTTGACCCAGGTGTCCTGCTTCTGGGCATTTCACCAGAAGAATTGAAATCATTATACCACAGTGATATTTGTGCACCCATGTTTATAGCAACCCAATTTGTAATAGCCAAATCTTGGAAACAACCCAAGTGCCCATCAGTCAAGGAATGGATAAAAATGATGTGGTATTTTTATACAATGGAATAATTCTCAGCTATCCAGAAAGATTGCACTGAGACTTTTATAGGTAAATGGACAAGACTTGAGAACATACACATAAGTGAGATACATCAAACCCACATGTGTAAATACCATATTGTCTCCCTAGTGTAAGAAACTGAAACAGTATATAGTATCCAAAATCTGCAATAAGAACTGGGTAAGGATAAGAAACTGCTCAAAGAGCAAAAGTAATTGGAAAGGGGAAATGAAGAAAGGACGAAATGAAACAAAAAAAGATATAAATGTGTATATATGTATATGTAAGATAACTAAAATGACTATACTGCTGAATGTATTAGTTATTGAGAAAGATCAGTTAATACTCATATGATTAGATCCATTTTGCATGCCTGTATCTCTTAATGTAAATAACCATGTTGAAGGTACCAATACACAATATTGCAACCATTGTCAAGTTCCTATTATCTTATTTTATAAACCTATATAGTTATTGTTGTGAATTCGCTGTTGTCTTTCCTTTGTGTCTTTTGCTTGTTGTCTTTCTTATATGTGTCTTTTTTTTCTCCTGAATAAAGAAAAAGTATTCACAGCAGACAATTTTTCAAACATGGGAACAGAATCTCATATACAGATAAGAGAGGCATATAGAATGCCAATGAGCCATAACCAAAATAAATCTTCATTGAGACATCTAATAATTAGGATCTAAGAAATTCAGCACCAGAACATAACACTAGAAGCTGTCAGGGAAAAGAGACAGTTCACCTATGGAGGAAAGCCTATCAGAATCGTGGCAGATTTCTCAACACAAAACTTCAATTCAAGAAGAGCTTGGAGTGAAGTATTTCAAGTCATGAAAGAAAACAACTTCCAACCCAGATTGATGTACTTCACAGAACTATCTTTGAAAACTGATGGAGAAATAATATACTTCTGTGAAAAACAGCAACTGAAGAAATTCATGATCTCCAAACCAAAATACAAAGATCCTCCAGAAAGAGATAAAGATAACTACAATTCCAAGAACAAGAGCAGAAGCAAACCACTAAACAAGGCAAAAATCAGAAAACTAACAGAAAGATAACATGACAGGGATAAGTCAGTACACAGCAGTTATATCCATCAATGTAAATGGTCTCAATTTGCCAATAAAAAGAAACAGCAAAATCCAACAATATGCCATGGACAAGAAACACATTTAATTCAAAAAGAAATTTGTGGACTAAAAGTCAAAGGATGGAAAACAATACTCCATGTGACAGTAACTGCCCCCGCCCCAAAATAAAGCAGGGGTAGCTATTCTGTTTACAGACAATGTGAACTTCAAACCAAGAATGATCAAAAGAGATAAAGAAGGTAACTTCATACTTGTTAGGGGAAAACTTGAAGAGGAACACATTACAATCATAAATATATATGCACCACATATGGGAGTACCCACCTATGTAAGACAAATCTTAACAGACATGAAAAAAATCAGATAAGCAATAATACAGTAATAACACAGGACCTTGACATACCATTGTCACAAAGAGACAGATCAAGCAAACAAAAAATCAGCAAAGAAATAACAGAACTGAATCAAACTTGTGAACAAATAGACCTAGTAGATGTGTACTGCATGTTCCAAACAACAATGTTAGAATACACATTCTTCTCAGTTGCAAATGGGTCATTCTCTAAAATAAAACATATACTAACTCACAGAACATGCTTAAGTAAATGCAAATGAATTGAAATAATTCCATGCACATTATCAATCCATAGCACAATAAAATTGGAAATTAATGACCAAAAACAGAAAGAACCCCATAAACAAATGGAAATTAAATGACACAGAAACAACAAATGAGTAACTGAAGAAATTAAAGAAGAAAGTAAGCAATATCTATAATTGAACAAAATGTAAATACAACTTACTGGAACCTGTGGGAGACAATGAAAGCAGCCCTCAGAGGGAAATTTATAGCAGTAAATTCCCACATCAGGAAAATGGAATAAACACAAATAAACAACCTAATGCTACACCTCAAACTTCTAGAAAAATAAGAACAAATCAAGCTCAAATCCCAAAGAAGGAAGGAAATTATAAAGATCAGAGCAGAAATAAATGCAATTGAAACTAAGAAAACAATAAAAAAGAATTAACAAATCAAAGATTTGGTTCTCTGAAAGAATAAATAAAACTGATAAACCCCTAGTCAACCTTATCAAAAAGAGGAAAGAAAACACTCAAATCCATGCAATAAGCAATGAAAAGAGTGAAAGCACTACAGACCCTGTGGAAATAGAGAAGAGCATCAATATCTACTTCAAAAATCTTTACTCTCATAGGTTAGATAACACAGAACAAATGGACCAATTCCTAGAAACACATGAATTACCAAAGCTGAATTAAGAAGATGCAAAACTGCTGAATAACCCAATTACATTTAAGAAAATAGAAAATGAAATTAGAACCATATCAAAAAAGAAATGCCCAAGTCCTGTTGGATTCATTGCTGATTTCTACAAGAAATTTAAGGAACTTAATGCCAACACTCTTCCAACTCTGCAATGAAATCAAAAGAGAAGCAAGTCTCCCTAACTCACTCCTGAAAGCAAGTATTACCCTAATACCAAAACCAGAGGGAGACCCAAGCAAAAAAGAAAACTACAGGCCAATCTACCTAAAGCACATAGATGCAAAAATCCTCGATAAAATTCTGGCAAATAGAATGAAACAAATCATCAGGAAGATTGTGCACCATGATCAAGTGGGATTCATCCCAAGAATGCAGGGTGGTTCAACATACTCAAATCAATAAACATAAAACACCATATAAACAGAGCCAAAGACAAGAATCACATGATCATCTCAATAGATGTAGAAAAAGCTTTTGAAAAAATTCAATAATCATTCATGATAAAAGTCCTATGGAAAATTGGAATAGATGGTCTTTGTCTCAATATGATAAAAACCATATATGATAAACCAACAGCCAACATCTTACTAAGTGCACAAAAACTGAAAACCTTCATTGTAAAATCAGGAACAAGACAAGAATGTCCATTGTCACCACTCATATTCAACACAGTTCTGGAAATGTTAGCCAGCGCATAGAAAAGAGAGATAAATAGAAGGAATAATGATGGGAAAGGAAGAAGTTAAATTACCATTATTTGTAGATGATATAATACTCTACATGAAAGATACCCAAAACACCATTGGAAGACTTCTAGATATAATAAGCAAATTCAGTAATGTAGCTGTATCCAAATTCAACACACAAAACTCAATAGCATTCTTGTACACTAACAACAAACTCACTGAGAAAGAAATAAGTGAAACCATACCATTTGCTACAGCATCCCAAAAAAGGAAATACTTAGTAATCGTTCTAACAAAGGAAGTAAAAGAACTGTACAGTGAAAATTACATTACTCTGAAAAAGGAAATCGAAGAGGATTTCAGAAAATGGAAAGACATTCCTTGTTCATGGATAGGAAAAATAAATAATGTGAAAATGGCCATTCTCCCAAAATTGTTATGCAGATGTAATGCAATTCCAATCAAAATACCATTTGCATTCCTCACAGATTTAGAGAAATCATTCCAAAAATTCATCTGGAACCAGAAGAGACCTAGAATATAGAATAGCAAAGGCAATTCTGGGCAACAAATGCAAGGCAGGAGGCATCACAATCCCTGATCTGAAATTATATTACAAAGCTATTGTGTTAAATCTGCATGGTCCTGGCATTAAAAAGAGACCTGAAGATCAATGGAATAGATTAGAAGATACAGCCACAACTACAAACACACTCAGCCACCTTATCTTTGACAAAGAGGCCAAGCATACTTACTGGAAGAAAAATAGCCTCTTTAGTAAGTGGTCATGGAAATACTGGCTTTCCATATATGAAAAACTAAAAGTAGATCCATGTTTGTCACCATGCACTAAACTAAAGTCAATATCCATGAAAGATCTAAGTATTAAGACAGAAACACTAAATCTGCTGGAAGTCAATGAAGGTAGGAGTCTTGAAGACATAGGGGTAGGCAGAGAATTCATGAAGAAAAATCAACCTGCATAGGAAATACTTCCCAGAATCAACCACTGTGATCTTGTATTAAAATGTTTTTGCAGGTCAAAAGCAATCTCCAACAGCATGAAAAGACAACACACAAACTGAAAACAAATCTTATTCAACTGTCCCTCAGACAAAGGACTTACATCAACAACAGATAAAGAATTGAAAAAATCAGATCAATCAAATTGAAAGACCCAATCCAAAAATTGGCATATAAGATGAACACACACTTCTCATGAGAGGATATACAAATGCTAAACAAATATATGAAAAAAATGTTCAACATCAATGGTCATTTGAGAACTGCAAATTAAAAAACACTGAGATTCCATCTAACTCAAGAAAGAATTGTTGAAGATCAAGAAATCAACCAATAACAAATGCTGGAGGGGCTGTGGGGAAAAAGGATCTCTTCTCCACTTTTGGTGGGAGTGTAGACTGTTGCAGTCACTGTGGAAATCAGTGTGGAGATTCCTCAAGAAGTGAGGATTAGAGATCCCATTTGACCCAGCTATCCCACTTCTGGGCATTTTCCCAGAAGAATTGAAAGCATCATACCACAGTGATATATGTGCACCCAAGTTTATAGCAATACAATTTGTAGTAGTCAAATCTTGGAAACAACCCAAGTGCCCATCAATCAAAGACTGGATAAAAAAGATGTGGTATTTTTGTACAGTGGAGTACTACTCAGTTGTTAAGAAAGATTGCATTGAGACTTTTATAAGTAAATGGACATGACTTGAGATCATACTCATAAGTGAAATAAATCAAACTTACATGTGTAAATACCATATTGTCTCCCTAGCATAAGAAACTGAAGAAATATATATGATTGAAATCTACAATAAATATCATATAAGGGTAAGAAACTGCTCAAAGAGTAACAGTGACTGGGATAGGGGAAAGGGGGAAAGAAGGAAGGGAAAAGGAAGAAGACATAAATTTGTGTGTGTGTGTGTGTATATATATATATATATATATATATATATATATATATGATAGCTAAGATGATTATACCACTAATTGTATTAGTTCTTGGAAAAGAACAGTTAACACTCATATGATTAAGCTGGGCATGATGGCACATGCCTTTATTCCCAGCACTCGGGAGGCTGAGGTAGGAGGAATGTTGTGAGTTTAAGGCTGGCTTCCACTACAACGTGAGTGCAAGGCCAGCCTGAGCTACATAGTGTGACCCTGCCTCAAAAAGCTAGGACTGGGAGTTTGGCTCAGTGGCTTAAGTGCCTGTCTGGCAGATGTGAGGCTGTGAGTTCAATCCACAGTGCCACACAAAAAAAATACTCATATGATTAGATCAATTTTTCATGTCCATATCTGGCAATCTAAGCAACCTTTTTGAAGGTAACTATGCAATATTACAACTGTTGTTAAATTCCTATCATCTTGTTTTGAATACCTATGCTGTTATAGTTTTGGATTTGTTGTTGTTTGTCTCTTTTGCTTTTTGTTTTTCTTTTCTTTTCTTTCTTTCTCTTAAATAAAATAAAACAATATAAAAAAAGAAATGTGTGGTATAGAGTTCTATGCTGCCATTAAGAAATATAAACTTGAGGAGATTCAACATGGGTGACTAGAGGAAGAGTCACATTGGATAAATGAGAAAGGATCCACTAAGAAAGTATTTAGTCTGTGAGGGGACCTCACACTGAAACAGAAAATTATTAAGATGATATACATAGATCAAGTGACAAATGGGCAATTGATAAAGAGAAGCACTGCAGCTGCTGTGAGTCCACATGCAAACACTTCCCATTCCTCAGTAGAGTAATCACTACGATAGACCAAAAGTTTGAGAGGATTAACTAATGCTGCAGAAACCAGATTCCTGGGTCAGACTGCATTTACCACCCCCCCAACACACAACATCCTCCCTCTAAACACTGGAGAAAAACCAGCATTTCTTCTCTGCTCCAGTGCTTACTGCAAGCAGATGAACACCTCCCCTTCATCAGACTCAGCCCAAAGAGAAGATATGCATGTGAAAGACATCCCAGTTGGGTTCACACAACTCGCAAACCTGCCACCCTAGACTACTGCCTGATTCATCTGCATGCTCACACAGGGCACCCAGCACTCTCCTAATTACGTTGTTCACCCAGACTTCCTACAGAATCACAGGCATGCACACAAGTCTGGCCGGCACCAGCGCTGTGGTTTTGTAGATCAGTTAAGTTATAGGCATCCTACCATCAAGGAATCTGCAGACTTAAGACTGAGGAACCAGACAGTTCCATGGCAGTCACGACCATCTCCTGCAGAATGCCCAAGTGAAGGAAAGCAATCGCAGTTCCTTGAGGACACCCACTGGACAGCATAAAGAGTCACACTGCTGACTAAGCAGTCCCTGACTTGCCAGTGAATCTGCCTGCTGATTCCACCATCATGCCCAAGGAGGGGTGAGGGAAGAGTTCTTAACCCAAGAACTGGGTCAGTGTTGGACTCTGCCCATGTGCCTGCAACATGGTGAAATAAATTCCTCAGCCTGGGTTAACTTCATTTTTGCAGTGGAAAGGTTAAAGCTGATATTGATGTGGCTGTATATAACTATGCCATAATCAAGGCAAGAAGGAAAGTGTGTGAACATTCACTCAGGCTTTGTGGCAACGAAGTTGCACATGAATCAAATATACATCATGTGATTGAAGTACTTAAACTGAGATCCCATCATACATTTTATGTGTTTTGTGTGTGTGTGTGTGTGTGTGTGTGTGTGTGTGTGTTTGTATTGTGTGATTATTTTAGTGAGATTTTCTGTATATATTTCGGGTTTTCTGTTTATTTTTCTTCTATTAGCTTTGATTTACTTGGTGACTACATTATCACCCTCTTCCCATCACCCCACTTAGGTTCTTCACCTCAAACCACAGCAGCAATACTGTTACCTTATTTCTTAACTCTCTTTTCCCAGTATACAAACTCCCCTTCTCATGTTTTTAAATTGCCACATTCAGCTCTCTCATAGTCAATCCTATCTTGTCCAGTATTGACCCTTGCCCTCTCCATCCTGTTCCCTTGGTGCTTACATGTCTACTCCATATGTCTTTCCCACATTATAGGAGCACAAATTTAACAACAGGTTCCAATGGTTACATAGCTTTCCTCAATCACAAAGTACACATCCCTTGTCTTATAACTTGTCCTTGCCTCCACAAATATCTTCTTAAAACTCAGAACACTAATCCTTCAATCAACTAAAAGTTCTCTGACATACTCTGATCCCATATAAAATTCTTTTTAATCCTGTCACTATCACCCCATCAATGCCCCCTTACTGTCTTACAATCCTCTTTTACCCACCCTTCCATCTCTTCCGTCCACTTCTCCTAACACATTGCAAAACAACTGCTAACAATAAGTGAACACAGTCTGTAGAGCACTGATAAACTCTTGAAGTGTAAATGCAAGGTCTATCTTAGGTAAGTGATGTGTGATCAGATCTGATGATGGTGTTATAGCCAGGTCTAATTCTTTCTGCAAAACATAGGGGCAGTCTAGATCACTTAAATTTAATAATAGGACATTCCACCTGCCATATCTTCACTCTACCTATTATCCATTACCGCTCACCTACCCCTACACTCACCCTGGTACCTCAGAACCCCTCATATTCACAAGAGATCCATCCCCTTTTCTTGTTCTATTTTGCCTTCAATTTTCTTAGTTTGTACTTTGCCAAACTCAGATGTGAGTTACCATACAGTTAAGTTTGTGTATTTAATTTATTACACTTAATGTTATATTTCTAGGTGCACCTATTTTCCCACATATGTGTTGAATCTGTCCATCATTATAGCCAAGTACTATTCCATTATATGTAGATACCACAGTTCGTTTATCCAATCATCTGTGAATGGGAATACAGGCTGTTTCCAGGACTTAGCTACTATGAATTGTGCTTCTATAAACATTAGTATGCATATATTATTACAGTATAATGACTTAAATTCTTTGAGGAAGATACATAGACTAGAAATACCTGGAATTTCTAATTTTAGTTCTTTGGAAAATCTCCATACTTATTTCCATAATGGTTGTACATTCCCACCAACAATGGAGGATTCCTTTTACATCACAGATATGCCTGCATTAGTTATTGTCTGATTTCTTGATGTTTTTTATAGTTTCTGAAGTAAAATGGAGTCTTATTGTTATTTTAATTTGCATTTCTCTAATGGTTAAAAACGTTGAACATTTAAAAAATATATTTATTGGCCATTTGGGCTTCTTATTCTGTGAAGTGCCTGTTCATTTCACTTGTCCATTTCTTGGCTGAGTGTTTAATTTGGGATGACCTAATTTTTAAAGTTTTTTATATAGTCTTGATATTAGTCCTCTGTCTGAGGAGCAGTTGGCAAAACTTTTCCCATTTGTAGTCTGTCTCTTCTCTCTAATAATTGAATCTCTTGCTGTTTAGAAGTTTTATAGTGTGATATAATCCTGTTTCTTCATTCTTGCTGTTATTTCTTGTGCAACTGGGTTTCTTTTTTTATTTAAGTGAAAAAAGTCACATATAAGAAAGACAAAATCAAAAGAGACAAATGAACGACAACAGCAAATCCACAACAATAACATTATAGGTTTGCAAAACAAGATGATAGGAATTGACAATGGTTGTAATATTGTGTATTGTTACTTCAACATGGCTGTGTACATTAACAGATATAGACATGTGTAATTGATCTAATCATATGAGTATTAACTGATCTTTCTCAATAACCAATATATTCAGCAGTATAGTCATTTTAGTTATCTTATATATACATATATACACATTTATGTCTTTTTCCTTTTCCCTTCCTTCTTTCCTCATTTTTCCTTTCCCAATTGCTTTTGCTCTTTGAGCAGTTTCTTATCCTTACACAGTACTTGTTGTAGATTTTTGATCATATATACTGTTTCAGTGTCTTACACTATGGAGAAAATATGGTATTTACACATGTGGGTTTGATGTATCTCACTTATGAGTATGGCCTCAAGTTGTGCCCATTTACTTGAAAAGTCTCAATGCAATCATTCTGGATAGCTGAGTAGTATTCCATTGTATAAAAATGCCACATCATTTTTATCCATTCTTTGATTGATGGGCACTTGCGTTGTTTCCAAGATTTGGCTATTACAAATTGGGTTGCTATAAACATGGGTGCACAAGTATCACTGTGGTATGATGTTTTCAATTCTTCTGGGAAAATGCCCAGAAGCAGAATAGCTGGATCAAATGGGATCTCTAATCCTCACTTCTTGGGGAATCTCCACACTGATTTTCACAGTGGTTGCACCAGTCTACACTCCCACAAACAGTGAAGAAAAGTTACTTTTTCCATACAGCCCCTCCACCATTTGTTGTTGGTTGATTTTTTAAACTTGGCCATTCTATCTGGAGTGAGATGGAACCTCAGTGTGGTTTTAATTTGCATTTCCCAAATGACCATTGATGTTGAACATTTTTTCGTTTATTTCTTTGCCATTTGTATTTCTTTCTCTGAGAAGTGTGTATTCATCTCAAATGCCCATTTTTGGATTGGGTCCTTGAATTTTAGGGACCTGATTTCTTTTAATTCTTTATATGTTTTAGATAGAAGTCCTTTGTCTGATGGACAATTGGCTAAGATATTTTCCCAGTTGATGGGTTTTCTTTTCACTCTGTTGGAGATTTCCTTTGACATGCAAAAACTTGTTGGTAAGATGAGATCCCAGTTGTTGATTTTGGGAAGTGTTTCCTGTGCAGTTTTATTTTTGTTCATGAACTCTCTGCCTAATCCTATGTCATCAAGAAATTTTCCTACTTTGTCTTCTAGCAAGCTTAGTGTCTCTGTTTTAATACTCAGATCTTTGATCAACTTTGACTTTAGTTTAGTGCATGGTGATAGACATGGATCTAGTTTTAGTTTATAGCATAGAGAAAGCCAGTTTTTCCAGCACCATTTGTTAAAGAGCCTATCTTTCTTCCAATGTATATATTTAGATCCTTTGTCAAAGATGAAGTGGCTAAGTGTGTTTGTAGTTGGGGTGGTATCTTCTAATCTATTCCATTGATCTTCAGGTCTGTTTTGATTCCAGTACCATGTTGATTTTATCACTGTATCTTTGAAATATAGTTTCAAGTCAGGGAATGTGATGCCTCCTGCCTTACCTTTTTTCCCCAGAATTGCCATTGCTAGTCTAGGTCTGTTCTGGTTCCAGATGAATTTCAGGAATGATTTCTCTAGCTCTGTGCATTATGTAAGTGGTATTTTGATTGGGATTGCATTAAATCTGTATAAAAATTTTGGGAGAATGGCCATTTTCATGATGCTTGCTCTTCCTATCCTTCAACAGGGAATAACTTTCCATTTTCTGAAATCCTCTTCAATTTTGTTTTTCAGAGTAATGTAATATTCACTGTATGGCTCTTTTACTTCCTTTGTTGGTTTGATTCCTAAGTATTTCAGTTTTTTGCAAGTTATAGCAAAGGGAGCAGTTTCCCTTATTTCTCTGTCAGTGACTTTGTTGTTTGTGTACAGGAATGGTATTGATTTTTCAGTGTTGACCTTGTATCCAGCAGCATTAGTGAATTTGGTTATTACATCTAGAAGTATTCTAATGGATTTTGGGGGGTCTTATATGTAGGGTATCATATCATGTGCAAATAGTGATAATTTTACTTCTTCCTTTCCTATCCTTATTCCCTTTATTTCTTTCTCTTGTCTAATTGCTCTGGCTAATACTTCCAGAGCTATATTGAATAGGAGTGGTGATAATGGGCATCCTTGTCTTGTTCCTGATTTTAGGTTGAAAGTTTTCAGTTTTTGTCTGTTTAGTAAGCTGTTGGATGTTGGTTTATGATATATGGCTTTTATCAAGTTAAGGTAGAGACCAACTATTCCGATTTTCTCTAGGGGTTTTATCGTGAACGAGTTTTTGATTTTGTCGAAAGCTTTTTCTGCATCTATTGAGGTGATGATGTGATTCCTGTCCTTGGCCCTGCAGATATGGTGTATTACATTTATTTATTTGCATATGTTCAACCACCCTGCATTGCTGGGATGAATCCCACTTGATCATGGTGTATAATCTTCCTGATAACCTGCTTTATTCTAATTGCCAGAATTTTATTGGGGATTCTTGCATCTATGTTCATTAGGGAGATTAGCCTGTAATTTACGTTGTTGGTTGGATGTTTCTCTAGTTTTGGTATTAGGGTAATACTTGCTTCCAGGAATGAGTTAGGGAGATTTGCTTCCCTTTCAGTTTCATTGAAGAGTTTGAGGAGTGTTGGCATTAAGTCTTCCCTAAATTTCTTGTAGAATTCAGCAGGGAATCCTTCAGGACCTCGGCTTTTCTTTTTGGTAAGGGCTAATTATTTTTTCAATTTCATTAGCTTAAATTGGGTTATTCAGCAGTTTTACATGTTCTTAATTCAGCTTTGGTAATTCATGTGTTTCTAGGAATCAGTCCATTTCTCCTGTGTTAGTGAATCTATGTGAGTAAAGGTTTTGGAAGTAGTTATTGATGATCTTTTGTATTTCCACAGGGTCTGTAGTGATTTCACCCTTTTCATTTCTCATTGCATGAATCTGAGTCTTTATTTTCCTCTTTTTGATAAGGTTGCTAGGGTTTATCAATTTTATTTACTCTTTCAAAGAACCAACTCTTTGAAGCATTAATTCTTTGTATTGTTTTCTTAGTTTCATTTGCATTCATTCTGTGACCCATTGATTGTTTAGGAAAGTATTATTCAATTTCCATGTGTTTATGGTGTTCTTTTTGTTGTTTGTCATTCATTTCCAATTTTATTTCACTGTGGTCAGATAATATGTATGGAATTATTTATTTCCCTTGCATTTACTTAAGCATGCTCTGTGGACCAGTATGTGATCTATTTTAGAGAATGACCTATGTGCAGCTGAGAAGAATGTGTACTCTGATGTTGACGGGTGGATCACTTGGTACACATCTGCTAGGACCATTTGTTCACAAGTTTGATTCAGTACTGTTATTTCTTTGCTGATTTTTTTGTTTGGTTGATCTGTCTCTCTGTGACAGTGGGGTTTTAAGGTCCCCCGTTGTAACTGTAGTATGGTTTATTTGGTTTTTCATGTCTATTAAGAATTGCCTTACATAGTTGGGTACTCCCATATTTGGTGCATATATATTTATGATTGCAATCTCTTCCTCTTGAAGTTTTCCCCTAACAGGTATGTAGTGACCTTGTTTATCTCTTTTGATCATTTTTGATTTGAAGTTCACATTGTCTACAAACATAATAGCTACCCCTGCTTTTTTCTGGATTCCTGTTTTATGGAGAATTGTTTTCCAGCCTTTCATTTTTAGTCTGTGTGTTACCTTTTGCATTAAATGTGTTTCTTGTACACAGCATATTGCTGAATTTTGTTTCTTACCCCACTCTGTGAGTCTGTTTCTTTTTATTGGTGAGTTGAGACCATTTACATTGATTGATACAACTGGTATGTACTGACTTATCCTGGTCATATCTTTCTGTTGTTGGCTTTCTTTGTTTTCTGTTTAATTGTTTGCCCTGCTTAGTGGTTTCCATTTTTTGTTGTTCTTATGAGTGTAGCTATCTTTTTCTCTTTCTAGAGTGTCTTTCAGTACTTCTTTTAGTGTTGGTTTGGTGGCCATAAATTTCTTCAGCTGTTCTTTGTCATGGAAATATCTTATTTCTCCTTCTGTTTTTCAAGTTGGTTTTGCAGGATACATCAGTCTGGGCTGAAAGCTGTTTTCTTTCAGGATTTGAAATACTTCACTCTAAGCTGTTCTTGACTTAAAGTTTTGTGTTGAGAAGTCTTCTGTGATATTGGTAGGCTTTCCTTCATTGGTGATCTGTTTCTTTTCTCTGACCGCTTTTAGTATTTTATTCTTGTGCTGTATTTCTGATACCCTAATTATTATATGTCTGGGTGAATATTTGGGTTATGGTTAATTGGTGTTCTGCATGTATCACTTACCTGTATATCAGATTCTCTTCCCATGTTTGGAAAATTTTCTGCTATAATTTCTGCAAATAATCTGCATACATCATTAATATTCACCCCTGCTTTTTCATTGATGCCTATTAATCTTATGCTATTTCTCTTGGCATCATCTTCCAGCTGTTGAATTCTTGATTTTTGGTTCCTTATTATTTTAAAGTGATATTTTCTTTCATGATTATATGCTTCCATGGTGTCTTCAAGGTCTGAGATTCTATCTTCATCTTCATTCAAGCAGTTTTGCCTGCTTTCCATGGAATTTTTATTTCTTGAATTTCCCTTTGAATATGTTTCATGCATTCTATTTGTGTCTTCCTTTGTTCATTCCAAGTTTCCATCATTTTCTTTTTTTTAATTTTAAAGATAGTAAAATCCAACAAAACATTACAGAATGAAGTCAATCAAAACAAAGCAGTAGAACTGGTACAGAACTTCTAAGAAAGACACTATAAAAACAATAGCTACTATAGAATATCTTGTTATTTTCAGAATAGTTGATATCCCATGTGCCATCCATCATTTTCTTATGATCTTCTATTTTTTATCTTGATCTTTTTTAGTTGCACACCTCAGTTCTTTCATAATGACTGTCATTTCATTTTTTAGCTGAGAGATTATTTCTTATTTCAGTTTCTCTATGGCTTCATGCAGTTGTTTCTTTACTTCATTTGCTATCATTTTAGAAAGTTCAGTTTTGTGACTCGCAGTGTCTTCCATTTCAGTGTCTCTTGGGTTTGTTCTCAGTGGATTGGGGGAATGAGAGTGTCTCTTGGTCTTTCATTTTGTCATTTTCTTCTGGGACCTGTGTGTCTGGGCTGGCAGCCTCCTGATGAATTGCACTGGAACCCTGTGCTGGGCAGAACTTTCATCCTCCAATATCCCCATGGCTAGCTGGGGCACACACCCAGATTATGGGACTGGCCCCTTTTGTTCTGTGGTCTGTGAGGCTGGCAGTGTGTTCCCCTCTTGCAGTGTGTTGGGTTGTTTTGGGAGGCTGGGCTGGACAAAGTTTGCATCCTCCGTGTAGTTAACAGTGTCACACCCCTAGAGCTTGTTGCTGCAGCCTAGAACCTGGCTATGTAGTGTTCAGAACCCCCATAACCCAGTTGTCTAGCAGAGTTGTACCCCTTGGGTGTGTTGCTGGACCCTCCACCTTACTGGTTGCGAGTCAGAATCTGGGATCTAGGTGGCTAGGCGGAGCACACCCTGGAGTGTGGCTCCACCAGGACCTTGAGTCTGGCTGAGAGGAGTTCAGAGCCTCTGGAGCAGGGGGCAAGCCCAGGTGAGTCCCAGGCCAATAGTGCTGAGGCCTTGCTCCTGGTTGCACAGGGTTCACAACCTCTAGGGCCTGCCTCGATGCTGCACCCCTGAACAATGGAGCTAGTGCCTTTTGCTCTAAAGGAGCTGAGTTCAAGTTCTCTAAGGTCCTGTAGCTAAGCTGGCTGCTCCCTGATGAGCAGCTGTTGGCTCTGGCCTGGGCTGGGATCAGTACCTCTGTGTCCTGTGAGGCTGGCTGGGCATTCCCCTGATGGATTGTGCTGAGATGCTGTGCTGTGTAGAACTCAATCCTCTGTGTAGGTAGTCAGGGTGCACTCCTGGAATGTGTTGCTGGATCCTCTGCCTTACTGCGTGGGGGTTGGAATAACCAGGACTCAGGCGGCTAGGCAGAGCACACCATGGAGTGTGGCACCACCAGGACCTTGTATCTGGCTGCAAGTGCAATTGAGTTTCTATTTAGAAAACTCTTTTCAACATTTATGCATTCATGTGTTTTATCTATTTTATTTTCCAATAAGTACTGAGGACGAACCTCAGGTGGTAGAGAGCAGGCAATAATCAGTATTAATAAATTGGCCTAAAAATAAATTGAGAGCGTGTCCTAGGCCTACATGACTTGTGGCAAGACTTCTGGCTGGTTTAAGGACAGTTTAATCTTTAAGTCTATGGCCAGAACTGAGACTAGCAAAGAGTCTCTGAAGTTCAGATGCCTCAAAGCAAGATAGCATAGCAGTTGAGGACTTGACTTATGCAAATTTTTCTATTCATCAGTCACAGTTAGTAGTCAATCAGGTTATTAGTTAAACATGATCTATTCCTTGTGCTTTTCCAAAAATGCATTGATACTCAATCCTTGAACCTTGACTGCATCATCAGTTCACTTCCACGGCTTCCTGAAGCCCACCAGCACACACCCCAATCACGTTGTCCTAGTCCATCATTGTGCTTTGACCGCCCTCGTGCCCCTTGTAACTAAAATACACATTTTGTCTGTGTTTTATTCTGTCATCATACCTCTGAGCAGATTTGTGGTCCTAGGCCATGGCTCCAATAAATGTTTAATATTTCTTTCTTAATGTTTGAATCTTTGATCTATTTGATATAAATTTAGTACATAGTGAGAGATATGATTCCAATTTTAATCTTCTAGAAACAGATCACAGGTTTCTCAGGACCACCTGTTTAATCAGCTAGCTTTCTTCCAACATGTGTGATTGGCACCTTTGTCAAAGATCAAATAGCTGAATGTGTCTGTGGATGTTTCTGTATTCTCTATCCTCTTCCATTGATCCATGTTATCTGTTTTGTTTCAGTATCATGCCATTTTTATCACTATTGATTTGTACTATTGCTTGAAGTCTGGTATTGTAAGGCCTCCTGCTTTGCTCTTGTTGTCCAGAAATGGTTTTTGCTATTCTGCCACTCTTCGGTTTCCATATGAATTTTAGGATTATTTTTTCAAGGTCTGCAATGTATGCCATTGGTATTTTGATTGGATGTTATTGATTGTGTCTAGATGTCCCTCCCAAAGACTCATGCAGATTCGGATGGGACTTTATTGGAAGTGGCTGAGTCTAGAGTGTGTGACTGATTCATTGTTCAATGCTAAGATTAAGGGTAACTGCAGGATCAATCCACTGATTGGATTGGCACTGCCCTAATCTCAGTAGACTGGATACATTATAAGGGGCAAAAGCAGCTTGTCTCTTCTCTCTATTGTTGTTTTTGTCATCTTCCACCACCATGATCTGTTGCCCCTCTGCCATGACACCCTGCCTTGGACCCAACTGACTGTGAACTGAAATGTCCACAAACTGTGAGCTAAATACACCTTTCTTCCTTTAACATAGGGTTTCAGGTGTTTTGTCTCAGCAATGAGAGAAAAGTAACTAAGAAATTGGAACTGCATTGAATCTGTATAACAGTTTTGAGAGTATGACCATTTTGACAGTATTGGTTTTGCTTATCTAGGAGCAAGGGACATTTTTCCATTTTCTGATGTCCTCTTCAGTCTCCTTTTTCAGAGTACTATAGTTTTCCACTTCTTTGGTTAGGTTAATTCCTAGGCATTTTACTTTTCTTGAAAATACTGTGAGTGATTTTATTTTCATAATTTCCTTCTCATTAAATTTACTATTGGTGTACACAAAAGCTAATGATTTTGCATTTTGATCTTGTGTCCTGCTATGTTGCTAGAATTGGTTATTAATTCTAAGATTTTTTTTGGTGGAATTTCTTGGGTCTTTGATATAGAGTATCATTTCATCTGCAGATAATGAGGGCTTGAGTTCTTTCTTCCCTATATATATCCTTTTTATTTCTTTCCCTTGCATGATTGCTCTGGCTAATGTTTCAAGTACTATGTTAAATAGATATGGTGATAGTGGGCATCTTTGTCTTAGTCCTGATTTTATAGGGAATGCTTTCATTTTTGCCCATTTAATATGATTCTAGCTCTTGGTTTGTCATAAATAGCTTTTAAAAATTAAGGTATCATGAAGTGGTGTTGGATTTTGCTGAAAGGCATTCCACATCTATTGATGTCATTATATAGCTTTTGTCTTTACTGCTGTAAATGTAATGCATTATATTTATAGATTTACATACGTTGAATCATTCTTGAATCTGAGATGAAACATAATTGGTGATGATTTATGATATTTTTGATGATGTGCTGCATTCTACATGCTAATATCTCCTTGAAGATTTTTATATCTATGTTCATTAGGGAGCTTGCCCTACAGTTTTCTTTTTTAGTTTGGTCTTTATCTGGTTTTATAAGCAAGGTGATACTGAGTTCAATAAATAAGTGTGGTAGTACTCCGTGCCTTTCAATTTCTTTGAAGAGCTTTGGGATAATTGGTTATATCACATATTTAAAGGTTTTGTAGAATTCAGCAGTGAATCCATCAGGTCCTGGCCTTTTATTAGTTGATAGAGTATTTATTACTGTCTCAACTTAATTCTTTGTTATTGAGTTGTTGATCATATTTATGCCTTAATAGGTTAGCTTTAGTGATTTGTATGAGTCTAGGAATCTGTCTATATTTTAAAAATTTGTTAATTTTTTGAATGCAATTTTTCAAAGTAGTTACTATGTTCTGGATTTCAACAGTGTGTGTTGCGAATTCAAAGTTTTCATTTCTAACTGCATTGATGTGAGTCTTTTTCTTTTTGTAAGTCTAAGGACTTATCTATTTTGTTCATTCTTTCAATAAGCAGCTCTTAGATTCATTGATTTTTTTACTGTTCTTTTAGTCTTGATTCCATTGATTTCTGCTCTAATTTAATAATGCTCCTCATTAATTTTTGTTTGGACCTGGATTGTTGTTGTTTCTCAAGTATCTTTACATTTCTCAGAAATTTTTTATTTGGGCTTGCTCTGTTTTCCTAATTGAGCATTAACTACAATGAATTTTCTTCTTACAACTGCTCTCATAGTGTCCCAGAAGTTCCATTGAGTCATTGTCATTAATTTCCAATAATTTTAAAATTTGCTCTTTGATTTCTTCTGCATAAGTTGGTTGTGTAGTAGTGTGTTGCCAATTTTGTAGGAATTTTCAACTTTTCTGTAATTATTTCCTATTGTTGATTTGCACACATTTATTTCAACTCTGACATTTCATTATTGACATTTCTTTACTTGATCTCTGTGAAAGTGGGGTTTTAAAATCCTCTAGTACCTTGTATTAGTGTTTATTTGATCTTTTCAGTTCTGTAGTTTCTGTTATATGTAGATATGTGCTCCAGTTTTCAGTGCAAATGTGTTTATCAGTGGTATCTCTTCTCATTGGATTGTTTCCTTAAATAATATGTAGTGTCCTTCTTTGTCTATTCTAATTAGTTTTAACTTGAAGTTTACTTTTTCTGACATTAGAATTTTTATCCCTGCTTGTTTTGGAGTCCTGATTCATAAAATATTACTTTCCATCCCTCAAGTTTTAGTCTATGGATGTCTTTTGGGTTTAGATTAGTTTCTTGAATGCAACAGACTACTGGATTCTGTGTTTTGATCTCTCTTCCAATCTGTGTCTTTTAAACAGATAGTTGACTTTTAATGCTAAGAGATATTATTGAGATGCGTTGATTATATACTATTATGGCATTTTTATCTATTGTTGACTCCTTTGTTTTTCTGTTTCTGATTTTTTTGTTGTTTTTGTTTTTATGCATTGACCTTAATTGGAGTTTTCCTTTCCTCTGGGTTTTAGCTGTGTCATTTTCTTTGTTTCTGTTAAGAATATTAAGTATCTTCTGGAGTGCCGATTTGTACTGATATCTTTTCAGGTGGTCTTTTTCATGGAAACAAGTTACTTCTCCATCTATTTTGAAGAATAACTTTGCTGAGCAAGTTAATCTGTGTCAAAGTTAATTGTTTTTAGGGTTGAAAATGTTACATTCCAAACTCTTCTGGCTTTTAGAGTTTGTGTTGAGAAGCCTGTTGTGATGCTAATTGGCTCACCTTTGTGCATCATTTTGTTTTGCTCTGACTGCTTCTAAATTCTGTTTTTTGCTAGATATCTGGTAATTTAATAAATATATGTCTTGTTGAACTCCTTCCTTCTTCATCTTTATTTGGCATTCTGTAAACATTGCTTACTTGTATTTTAAAATATTTTCTTATGCTTGAAATTTTTCTTCTGTGATTTCTGTAAACATGTCAGTAAATCCATCTGTTTTCTCTACTAGCTTTTCTCTAACTCCAATTAGCTTAAGGTCTATTTTTTGTCATCTATAAGATACTGGATTTTTTTCTTGATCTCTTACTTTGTAACTTTTCTGAGTACTTCATGGTAATTCACTATTTTGTCCTCAATTTCAGGCACTGTCTTCACATTGATCATTTCTGCAACTTATGAATTCTATAGTTTCTTATTTCAGGTATTTCTGCCCGACATCTTTTTGAGCATTCCATATCCTGGTTGGATCTTTCATTCAAATTTTGAACTGTTTTGATTAGCTTGACTACTCTTTTACTTATGGTGGTACCTCAGTTGAAAAATGATTCCAAGTTTGAACTTTCCACTACTCAAAGAGCAAAGTTCAAAAAAAAACTACTTGTCCATAATTTTGTTTAAAGTTGAACTGAAAAACTGACTTGAAAAAGTTCTGTACAGGTTAAGAGTGAGTCACTTGTCACAGCTTGTCATGGACACAAATGTGTGGTGCTTCTAAATGCCAGTATCCCCTAGACAACAAATAGTGCTTGTCTTAGTGCATTAAAGCATTTGTCAATGTGCTTTTTTCATGCTTTATTTGTGTAAAATATCATAACCATGACTCTAAAGAAATTTATTGATATTAGCAGTAAGCTGAGAGAAAAATTGTGAGAACCATGATTGAGTAAAAGGAGAAATCATTGTAAAATTTCTTAAAATCTTGGAAAAATGAATTTATAAATATAATTTTTGCACCTCAGATCCAGTTATTTGGTTTTCCATTATTTCTCATGGGAAAACTATGTTCAAATCTTGAACTTTTCACTGCTAGAACATGAATTTAGAAGGAATTGAGTTTGACAACTGAGGAATCACTGGATTTCTCCCAAATTCACCATGGGAATATTGAGTGATATTGCTGTGAACTTTCAGTTCATTTCCTATTTAAACTAATCTAGTTACTCCATCCCTTCTATAGACTTTTCATGGAGTTCTGGTACTTTTAATGGAGTTCTAGCATTTGCTTTCCTCTGCCTTTGTGATCACTTGCTCTGTCTTGGGAGAGTTGGGATACCTTGAGGATCTTCTGTATATATCTATATCTATCCCTCTTTCTCTCTTATTTTTGGAGGGGTACAGTGGTTGAAGTCCATTAGAGTGAGGAGAGCTTACAGTAAGATGTTGCCTCTTCATGCAGTTTTTTCAACTACATATCTCCCGTGAGAGTATTTACCCCTTGTGTTATTTACTTTAAGTGATTTGGTCACTGTACCTATGTTTTGCAGAGAAAATTGCTTCTGGGTATAACAGAATCAACTTTTAAGAGATGCCCCCTTTGCTTACCTAGTTACCAGACCTTGGGTCTGTCCCTGGATCCTAGCATCTTCATTTGTCAGGGAGGAAAGATTGCAGTCACTTTGGTATACTACCCAGTTCTTTGGCAATGGAGTATATTAAAATTTATGACCTTCAACAATCTGGATATTGGCATACATGGAACATCAATTGATCACAACAAACTATGTCCTCTTGGCAAATTATTACAATCAACTATAGCAAGAGTATCATGTACAAGCTGGATAATAACTAACTCTAATAATTGACACTGTACTACCATTAACCATAGGGAAAAATTGTTATAAAACAAAAATCTAAGACAAACCAGCTATTTATACACAGTAAACATTTTCTCAGTAAAGTCATTTTATCCCCCATTAAAATAGAAGAGTATTCAATTGTAGTAAGATATAGTTAACTACTTACAGATTTATAAAGGTATGTGGTGTGGTGTTGAGCGCATGAAAAAATGAAGGTTAGTATGAAAAATTAAACAATGGAACTTCAAGAAGATGGCAGAGCAGTAAACAGTAGCAAATTAGGCAATCTGAGATTCAGAGTTCAGACACTGAAATGTAACAACTTGGTGAAGAAAATAAAGAGAGAGCTTGATTCTTGGAACCCTGGAAGGATATGAAGGGAGAATTGGAGCCCACAGGGTAAGTAAAGAGACAGACTTCAATGAAGAAAAAGGAGTTGGAAAACTGTACTTTCCTCCTGACACCTGGTTTGTGATATAAGAGAGGAGGCTCAAATACACAGAAACACAGTGAGGTCATGTGACTCCAGGGGGATCCAGGGAAAAACACACCAGTGGAACAGAAAAATGGATGCTGTGAACTGATGAGTGCCTCCAGTCCGAGTGTCCCTGGGAGAGGGGGATTGGCCACTTGTCAATTTAGGAAGGTGCAACTGAACCTGAGACACAGAGCAGCCATAGGTTGGCTTTAGAACTGCCATAGATTGGTTGCATCTCAGTGACTGCTTGAGGCACAATTGCAAGAGACTTCCATGGTCAGGCCAGCAAGAGTCACCCAGAGTACTGTAGGCTGAGCAACTCAGACCCCAAGTCCATAACCAGTGGCTAGGATTGGCCTGAACTTCTGAGGAGTTGAAAGCAACAGAATCAACACCCTGCCCTATTCCTACTGCAGGCTTCCTAAGTTTATCAAGTATCCCACCCTAATACTACAATAGGCTTACTGGGATCATCCAGCATGGATCTGAGCTCTGACTACCCCCTTTTTCTAGCAGTGAGAGCAAAGATACATCTCTTTTTCTCTTTTTTTTATTTAAGAGAAAATAGATACAGAAGCTAGAAACAAAAATCAAAAAAGACAAACAACAACAGATCTGATACGATAACATTGTAGGTTTACACACTGAGGTGGTTGAAGTTTGACAGTAGTTACAATATTGCATATCATTACCTTCCTAGGGGTTGGGGATACTGACAGATATAGACATGTAAGATTCATCAATTCAGGTATATTAACTTTTCTTTTTCAATAGCTAGTGCATTTAGCAATACTTTTTTTAACTGTCTTATTTATGCATATTTATAAATTTATGACTTTTTCCTTTTCTCTTCCTTCCTTCTTTTCCCCTTAGAATACCTCTTGTTATCATTGAAATAACTACCCATAACATCAGATCTAATATAACCAAGCGAAATAGTTCAGAGTGAAACCAATGAAGCATAAAAGTATGGTCATACATAAGAGAAACAAAAAACTAAAGAGATCAGCAAACAACAACAACATATCTGATACTGTAAAATTGTAGGTTTAGTACTGTAGATGGTTGGAATTTTACAGTGGTTTCAACATTGTATATTGTTACCATTAAGGGTGCTGTTCAGATTGACAGGTAAAGACATGTAGGATTGATCTGGTCTTATGAATATCAACTGTTCTCTCTCACCAGTTAATGCGTTTAGTAGTATAGACTTTTAAACTATCTTATGAATACCCTTATATAAAACTATGCCTTTTTTTTTCATGCCTTCCTTCCTCGGTTCCCCTTGTAGTACCTCTTATTGTCTTCTAACTAAATGTCCTTACCAATTGGCCAAGTATAGTCAAACGAGATAGTACTGAATAAAACCAATAACAGATAAGATAATGGGGGCAATACATAGTAATGTAACATTGATTTCTATGATGCCTCATGTTAGTTTCAAGGCAGATGCCTATATCATCTGTTGTAACACAATCATACTAAAATAGGTTAAAATCCCTCTGAACAGAGCAGTGAAAGTAGTACCTGGTTTTGAAGCAGGGTGATCATATATCACTGAAGGCTACCCTTATAAATTTTGTTATCTTTACAATAGCTCTCTTTGTCATCATTTATGATGAAGATATGCCAGTCAAGGTAGAATAGGATTAAACTAGACAGCTCATTGAAAACAATACTGGACTTAAATCCCATTAATGGATTATTCATTTGTCTGCCCTGCTCTGTCGCTTTTTCTGGAGCAGTGGACTTCTTTATCTCTCACTAGAATGTCCTTCAGTATTCTCTGTAGAGTTGGCTCGGTTGTCATAAATTCTTTTAGTTGTTCTTTGTCGTGGAAGTATCTTGTTTCTCCGTTGATTTTAAAAGATAATTTTGCAGGGTACATTAATCTGGGTTGGAAGTTATTTTCCTTCAGGGC